>CANXYC010403440.1:0-24548 GCA_948193065.1 Aleurites moluccanus
TTCGCATATGCCACCTCGGCAATGCCTCTTCGCATAATGCCACCTCGCCTATTCCTCTTCGCCAAATTCCTCTTCGCACATGCCACCTTGCATATGCTTCTTTGCCAAATCCCTCTTCGCCAAATTCCTCTTCGCACATGCCACCTCACATATGTCTCCTCACCAATTGCCACCTCGCATTTTGCCAGCTCGCAATAACTAGTCTCTGTCCAAATTGAAACCCTTCCTCGACAAATTATACTTAATCAACTCGCAATTGAGCTACAAACATCCAAACTTTCTGATTCTTTTTGTCACTTAAAATAGACATGCAGGGGCTTAACATATCCAAAATTCAAATCACAAAGGCAACTACTCAGACCATGGTGACTCTCTAAAAGTCACCCAAACTTACTGCCCCAAACTCCATCTGAACAGACCTGAGAAATCCCACTTTCCACTGAGTTATACTTATCCAAATTTCCTGAAATTTTACAGCCAACTACACAACACACAAAGGAACATTTCTTATGTTTATACCTTTGGCTCAAACTACCTTAGTCATTCTCAGAAAATTCAAATATACACAGACTTCCTGCAGAAATACTAAACCAGACAAGCCCTGCTCAAGAGGGCATAACTCCTCATACACACAAAATTTCACCAAACCATCTCACAGAATTGAAGATGAAACATAAATTCACAACTTTTATGTTTTACACTTTACCAAATTATTTCTTTAAATTCATGCAATCAACCTCACAAAATCCTGCAACCAGAAAATTTCTGGATTCCTCAAACATTCATATTTTCAATTAATCAAATTCATCAAACATACAATTAATAAAAATGATAGAAATTTACAGATATTACAAATACAGACATATGGATACTAAAAGAACTAAAATAGTGTTAATTTTTGATAAAAAGAAAGAGTGAAAAAGTGATTGGAATGATGGAAAAAATAATAGAATGGCAAAATCATAAATAAATTCAACTTTGGGGACATTTTCTGAAATGGACTGTCTAGGATACATAATCAAACCCAAAGTAATTTTAAATGATATAATAGCCCAAAATATGCTATTTCACTCCCCATATTAATGGTTAATTCTAAACAAAGTAGACATAATAATTACATAAAATTATCGGGTAAAAATTATAAATAAAGAAAATTATGGGTCAAAGTATAAATACCTAAAGATTGGGACCCACCAAGAAAATAACAATTTACATTAAATAATTCTAGAATATTCAAGGTAGTGGTCGGCTATCATTAGGGACATAGAGACTTTTGTTAAGGTTTTTCTACCATTCCATCTAAAGTGTATAAGTGGACCATGTCTAGACTTTTCCATGTTGGCTTTAAAATTGATTATAGTATATAAGAAAAGCTTAGCCGAAATATACCCTAACAAGGCTTCCAAAATATTTTTCTATCCCTTCCATAGAAACCATGAAGAAGATAAGGAAAATTGATGTAAGGAAGAAGAAGAAATAGATGGGGATGGAGATGGATATCAACACTAGTTTGGGGGAAATAAGAGAGGATGAAATTCAGCAATTTAATTCAAGGTAAAGTTTCCTAAACTTTATTTTTTCAATTTAATTTAAGAGTTCTATAAATTAATTTAGTAAAGAATTGAGATAATTATGCAAAAAGGGTAAGAGATGATCTAGGGTTTGTAAAGAGATTTTGAATTTGTTTTAAGGCAGTAATATATAGCTAGTATTCCGTAATTTTAATGATTGAATTTGAAGATGGCCAAAACATGAAAGTTGTAGATAAATATATTAATTAGATTTTTGTAAAAGGAATTGATGAAATTCGAAGTTAGGAGTGATTAATTTAATAAAAACCATGACTAGTCAGAATCATAGTTACAGAAAAAATGCTAATGTGTTTTAATTGTGTAGAAAGATAGAGATAGAATTAGAAGAAATATTCAACATAAAAAGTGTTTTTTTATGTCTTATCTAGAGTCTTGTAAAAAAATTTTACAATTTAATTTGTGGTTTATGAGATATTGAGTCATAAGTGTTAACTACCAGAATTAACTGATACAAAGAACAATGGGTACTAATTTTTATTGATTTGAGGATCTTAAAGACTGAATTATGGAAAGTGTAAAACATAAAAAATAATCATTTATATGTTAAATAAATGAATACCAAATTTTTTTGCAATTGGTTAAACATGGATTGAGTTATAAGCTTAGAAATATGATATATTCGGACAGAGATTTCAGGACAGTAATCTAAATTTGAAAATTCACTATTAATTGTAAAGTAATCAGAATAGCCTGAAATTTGGATATGTGATAATATCATGTGTCTAGTATAAATTGGAAAAATAATTATAGTGATTGGGCAAGTTTATATTGAGATATGGATAAAATAGTATAGACTATCGGAATAGGATTGTATGACAGAATGCAGGGCAACAAAGCTGGTTGTAAAGCTAAGTTTAAATTAACACTATAAATTGTATAATAATGGGATTAATGTGAATTTTGGATATGTTGGAGTTTGGTATGTCTAGTTAAAATAGGAATATAGTTAAAATAGGAATAAGAATTGAAGAAAATGGATAAGTATAGAGAGCGATAGGGATAAAGGAGCATAGGCTGATGGTAAGGTCTCTATATAGTTAAAACTTAGAAAATAGAAATATTATGAATTCCTCTAGTATAAGTATAAGTAATGTAATTATATGAATCTAAATTGAACTTTACTGAATATGTAGAGCCAAAAAATGCATAGAGGAGTGATGGGAATTGAAAAGTGCAAAAGAATATAACTAAAGAAAAGAATGAAAATGTAAAGACTAATAACAGAGGTGAGTTATATGTGCATCATGATGCATATGCTTTGATATATCATGATTCATTGCATTTGAATGACCATTCTTCCTTGAGCATCGAATATTTCATTGTATATTTGTAAAATGACCAAGCCTAAATTTGGTAATTGCGATAGATTTGTTATTGATATAAAAATGGATACTTGAATAATTCTAGTGAATATATGATCTGTCATTGAGATTTACTGATTATTGAATATAATTGTACCCTATTATTGTTTCATTGGCCATAATACATGTTTGTATAGTAGAGCTACTATACCGATGGGATAGTGAGGGGAAAACCATCGGCATTGTGCACAATGACCTACTAGACATGGCTAAATGTTTGGTACCCTAACTGGGAAGGGACTTGTTTCAGCCGTAAGGTCTGGCCCGCTTTACGTAATATGGAGATATTTGACTACAGTTACATACCATCTATATCTGTTATATTAACATGATTGGTTCCCTTTACACTTCATTGATATCGATTATTATTGCCTGTTAATTTAATTTTGCTCCATGTCTAACACTTTATTACTGATATTGTTTCCTTCATATTTTTCATTGTTACCCAATCCTTTGTATGTAGTATGATGTATATGTAACTCATTGAGTATTTTTATACTTACTATATAGTGGTTTATAATTTTTACAAGAATGAGATAGATAAGGCTGATCCCAAGTCAATTTCTTTTTCGACATGGAATGCCAAGTACATAGAAGTAAAATTTTATTCTCTAAAGGTCATAAGTGTCAACTCTTAGAATTTTATGGTACTGTGTATAATTAGGTGTTTAAGTACTATAATGTTGTATGAATAGTGAAATAACTGACATTTAAATGGCGTTAAAAATGTAATGTGATTTGCAATTAAAACTTAGTAGTGAATGACTATAATGTGTAATATTTAATGATTGATAATTATAATGATAGTGAAGTAATAAAGACAATGATACTGAAAATGCTAAAATAAAATTTACATGTTATGAAAAAAATTTAGGAGTGTCATATATGTCTATTAAATTATGGAGTTGAGGGTATAAGGATGATGATATTGGCAGTGCATTTTTATTGCAAGTTGTGAAATTGTAAATATAATTTGGGAATAAGGTTAAAATTATAAAGAAAACTCTGTTAAATTTTCGGTAATACTGACTATTATTAAATGGACTTAGATTATTAATGAATAATTTTGAATATAATTGATTGTTTTGGATAGTATTAGTGGGTTCTACGGATTTCTGATAACCTTAAGTCTATTCGTGCCCTAAGATTGTCGCAGCCCAAAAGTGGGTCGTGACATATTACATTGCGAAGAACATTGCCAGATAAAGTTGGCATTGTTTTGATTGCTTTTTGCAACTATTTTAAAGGGATATATAGGAAAACTCTGATACATGGGAGCTTGAATTATTTGAAGGAAAAATTGTAGTGACGTCTTAACTGGAGCAGATATTCCCTCCTTCATTTTTTCATAATAATGATGCATTCAGTCTTTCACTTAGCCTATGAGGCTAAAATTGCTAGTCCTATTTTTATACTGGTGGATACCCATTTGAAAGGTATAAAAAACATTACTTATGTGCAATTATGTTCTAATGCAACTAAGTGTTGTTATTTTTTTTAAAATGTTATTTTTTCTAACATAATAACTTATTGTTTTTCTATATAGATTCCTATCAAATTTAAAATCAAAAGTAAAAAAATCAAGAACGACCAGAGGGTTCAATAGCGGAAGCATATATTGCCGAGGAATGTCTGGCATTTTATGCTCAATATTTGGAGAGACGATATAACGTCGCTAAGGAAAAGGACACTGAAGTGGGTTTGTTCCCTACCATGGGCTAGCATTTTAGGTGATTTGAAACTTTTCATATGAATGAAACAATGTAGACTCAAGTTCATAGATATGTGCTATTCAATTTTAATGTCATTGAGCCTTGCAGACAGTAAGACATGATGATACAAGTTTTTTTTTTTCTACCTATTACTATCAGTTTTTAATTAACTTAAAAAAAGATATTGTTTTGTTTTCATTCTACAATGAGCATATCAGACATTTGAAGCGTCAAAATCACAGACACCAATTATCTAAGCATAATTTAGATCATATGCATAGTGAGACATTCCATGTATGTTTTAAAAATCACATGAGTTATTTTATTATCATGAACTTGAAATTTTTAATAATAAATATGCAATTTTACAAATAATTGGCAGCGATTTGCATTTTATATGGCACATTAATAGGTTAGAAAGCTCGATGAAAGTGGAAACAGAAAAATTAATGATGACATTAGATTGCTTGCAGAAGGTCCGAACTTTCTCACTTGGAGGTTTCATGGTTTTGATGTGTGTAATGGATACTGGTTTCAAACTTGGTAGTATGAATAAAACTTGTGTACTCAAAACAGTAGAGTCATTGTGACAACGAAAACCCAAAGCTATTTGAGTACTAGCGATGTTAAGCTAGTGCTGGGGGATGTTCGTTATTGTAGGAGATTGACTGATATTATGAAGTCAAATATGGTTTTCATCGATTTAATGTGGTCTTATTTTAGTGTGATTGGCCCGATGTTACTCAAGGTAGAGGAATCAAGATTAACAAATTAGGATTCATGCTTATCAATTTTGATCATTTAATTCACATCGGTGATCGGTTAAGTGATGAGTCTTACATTTTTGCAAGTCAAGCTGAGCAAGTGATATTTGTCCAAGATCCAAATGATGATAAGTGGTTTGTTCCAATACAAATAAGACCACAAGATACTTTTGATATGAGAGAAGCATCTTTGCAACAAGAAGTCGGTGATGGTCCGAATGCTATGAACATTGATGAAGATGATGCCCTGATTTGGATTAGAAATGATATTGAGGGCATAATGATTCACCAAATCATGGATGAATAGAATATTGAATGTAGGAGTGATGATGATCTAAATGTTGAAGATTTTTATTGACATTGATTCCAAAATGATGATAACATGTAACTGTTGTGTGATTTGGAAAAATTCCTTTTATTGTGGTCCTTTTGTTGTTCTTTTTCATCTTATCTTTATGCTATTTTACTTCCCATGCCTCTGTAAAAGAATTATGCAATTTCCCTTTGCATTGTCTCTGTTGGGCTGCAATTCTTAAATTTTGCTATTGTTGACTGGTAATTTTTTTTATGTTTTGTTAATGTATTTGCAAGAAGAGTTGCAATTTATTATGCTTACATTAGGAAGCATCTTATTTATACATGAATTAGGTGGATATATAATGAACTGCTAATTTGATGTAGCTTTGTTGGTGCCGATGTATAATATTTAATTGCAACATTGGATATAGATGCTCTATTTTTAGCATACAAATCTCTTATTTATTTTGAAATATTTCTACAATTTTTGATGGATTTTGCTTGGGTTATGTTTATAATATGGTTTTATGAACATAATTTCTAACACCTTCTTTTGCCTAATTGTGATTCTCAGATGGCTAACTTTGTGAATTGTCAGTTTGATTGACATCTCTGGTTGCTCTGGGCATTAGCATCTCAATGGTTCAGGTTGGGATGCTTCCTATTAAATTTGACATGCATTTTTATATACGAGCAAAATTGAAGCCAAGATAGACTTGGTAGGTGTAAAATAGTAGGAGTTAGTATGTTGTGCAAAAGTGTAATAGACTAACAGTTACTATCTTTGTTATTAAATTTATTTTGAAGAAATATGACAATTAAGCATATAATGTGAGATATATGAACCTATGTTTGACATTGATGTTAGCTAGGAAATTTAATTTAGGTCATTAAAGTTTAGCAATATTTGGTAATCAAGCTATTATAGATCATGTCAATATTCAATAGCTACCACTTCAAATTATAATTAAAATGCTAAAAACTACCATTATTATTTGAATTTCTAATTACTAACTGCCAACAGTTTACACATGCCCTTATTATCTAATAAGCAATCTCAACCTATGTATCTTCTCTTGAGTTGTCAATCTATAATGTAGTGCACCATCTCAACCTTTACTAACATATAGACCTCATAGATTGTTGGGTATCTCAGATTGACATATAAATTGTATAGATGTGCCATTTATGTTTATGATTGAATTTCTTTTTACAAAGTTGAAATAGTATGTTTTGTGTTTGCCAAAAAATATTGAAATAACAATGACATATTTTTTACTAATGATTTAAAGGGATGATGACATAATTTTTAAATTTTCCTTTTTATTTCAGTTACAATATATTATTAATTACGTACCAATCATGTATTATTAATGAGGCAAAAAAAATAAAGCAAACACTCGAACCCACAATATCTTGTATATAAGGTACATACCTGAACAATTGGACCATGAACAACTTATAAGAGACAATTTATAAGATAATTATTATATTATTATGAACATTTCACCCAAAATTTTTACAAGCGCGAGCTTTTTTCTATATTCCCACTTCTTCCCTCTTCACATTGGCTCGTCTTTAATTTTTGGATGGATAGAAATTTATCTTCTATTCGAATGCTCTCTCTCCTTATTTATTGAAGGAAAAAATTTGTCTGCTTCAGCCGTCTCCCGTTGTCAAGGAGAACAGAATCAATTTGTGTTAAGGAGCTTAAGAGGAAGCCTGTTGCCATTAACACGAAAGGAAGCCTCGGGTTCGAGTTGAATCTATCTTCCCTCTATAAACACGAAAGTAGATATTTTTCTTTTGGCTTCATTTTCTTTTTCTTTCTTTCTGATTTGGGGTATAATCAACTTTATTTCCTGAAAATAAATTAAATTAGTTCAAGTTTCCAAAAATATTGCATTAATTAATATAAATTCGTGCATTTTCACATTGAAAATTCGCCCTTTTGGCACTTGCTAGTTGCTATTAGTTTAATTATCATTCATGGGTTCTCAAGAGATTTATTATTTGGTTCGGTCTTATGCCATACATTTGGAGTCGTGGTCTGCTTAAAGTTTGGGTGTAATACCTCTTAGGGGCATGCAAAGCATCATATTATTTTTCTCAATAATGACTCTCTTGTGTTTAATTGAATACTCAGCTCTAGGGATATCCTTGTTGTCAATAAAATTATGGCAAGCAGGTTTCCTGTATTTCCTTCTTTCTTTTGATATTTTATGTGATGCTATTATTGATAACTGCATGCGTAATATATTATATTATATTAGGTATTTAGAATTTAGCAATCGTAACATTAGTGTAAAATTTTTTAGCAGTTCTCTATTTTTAGAATTTTAATTCTTATATTGTGAAATTTGCTAGCAATTATTCTTCTGCTTGTATCGATTGACTGGCAATTGGATTCTTTTGTTTGTATCGATTACTGTATGGTTGACATTTCTTTTATTTCATTGTAGTTGCAATGGCGAAGAAGCTTCGTCATTTGCGTGTTGTTTCAAGTGTTGGTGGCGATGGCAACTCTGATGCTTCACCATCTACCTCTACCCTATCAACTTCTCAGCCGTAAGTACAACCATCTCCCTCTGCACCATTTACTATTTTGAACCGCCAAGTACACCATCCACGGAAGAAGGTGTTAGACTTCTTTAAAATATATATATATATATATATATATATATATCCACGGAAGAAGGTGTTAGACTTCTTTAAAATATATATATATATATATGATGCACAACCTATGAAGTTTAAGTATTGGTTGTCCTTGTCATTAAGGAGCTGAAACCTTTTTTTTTTTTTTTTGGTGCTAAATAATTTAGCGGAGAGTCCTCCACCTAAAAGGCATGGTCCAGCAAAAATGGCTAACATATGGAACTTACCTAAAGGCAGACAAATCCAAGTCCAATTCAACTCTAAGAATCAGCCGATAAAGGAAGAAGCGCGAACACTAGCATCATTTTTGGGCTAAGTGGCAAGGAATGCAACCTTTATGCCGATCCATTATCAAGACTGGCGATAAATTCCAAAGCCCCAGAAGCAGAGGATCCTAGAATTTGTGAAGGTAAAACATATAACCATTTTTGTTAACAAAAGTTGACTTAAACATAGTTTATACGCTAATGTTCTCCTTTTATACATTGCAGGAGAAGTTTCTTATTCCACTGAGGGGTGAGGAATACATTTTAAGATTATTGGCCAAAAAGCTATGTGATTATAAGTATGAATTGAAGGCTGAATACTTTGAACAGTATGACAAGAAGGATGACATTCTCGCTGCAAGACCTGAACGTATTACGCCTGATCAATGGGTCCGCTTGTCAATTATTAATTCGAGGACATGGCTAAGGTAATTAGATTGTCTCCTTTGTGCAATCCTTAGTTTTTTTTGTCTTAAATATCAGGCTGTGTCCTCTTATTCCTCTATTATATATTCAATTGTTTATTGTAACAGGACCTATTGGCAAAGAACTGGACGCGTCGTTCTAAGAAAACATTGATGCATACCCAAGGCTCTAAGAGCATTGCATGAATGATGGATGAAGTAGTGAGTTAATTGAAATGCTTTGCTGCTGTTTATTTATTTTTCAATCTTTCTGATCGTTTTAAATTGAATACTTTAAAATTGATATAGTCGAAAGATGGGGTTGAGCCATCAAGGGCTGTGTTATTCATAAAGTGTTATCAACGGCGTAATGGCACTCCAGTTAATTTACAGACTAAATAAATAATAGTATCTATCTCATACTGCTTTCCATGTTTAATTACAACTAACCTCATTCTTTGATTTGATCTTTTTTACTTATCATGATTCATTGAATTAATGTAGGATAAGGTGAAGAGCAAATTAGCTGACCTTGGAGATCAATCTGAAGCTAGTGTAGCTGGCGAGGAGGATATATACTCCCAAGTGATGGGTAAGAAAAAGCAAGGTCAAATACAGGGTTTAGGACTAGGTACAACGCCTAAACAATTGTAGAGTGATCTCTTCTCAAGGCTCGTATGAATCCGGTCAACACATACAATGTCTAGAGGAAACTCAACAATTGCACGAACAAAAAGAAGTGCAACAACAAAAACTTGAAGCGCAAGGCAGAGTAATTGAAGAACTACGCTAACAGCTTCAGCAAGTGCAACAAATACTACAAACGCATTTGCTAGATATTCTGGCAACTGATTTTCCAGCTGAGGTAATTTCCAATGTTTGCTTTCTTCAAAACAACACATAAATAGTTCGATTTTACAATAGAAAAAGTATAGTATACTTATTTTATTACAATTATATTTGATTATATATTTATATATTTATTTGGTGAATTGGTGTATAATTTCACAGTAGAAAAAGTATAATATACTAATTTGTATGGTCAATGCTTTTGAGGATTTTGTATCACTTTATAGGTTGCTACAGATTTTAGTGCACATCGAGCCAATCTTTCAGAACTACCTCCAGATGATGTGATCCCAGCACAACCCCAATCTTATTGTACAAATATTTTCTTTTATAATTTATATCATATATATTATAGTAATGGCATATTGAGTATTTGATGTCTGGAAAATGTTAAAGACATGTCAAACATGCTTTCTATCTTGATTTAACCAAATGTTAAAACATTGATCACAATTGTCCCCTTTGCTCTACATTTACAGACCAAACACCTTTATGATGTTGATTTTTGCATATTATCTTACTCTAATATTTTTACAAATATGTTAAACATTATATTCTAACATTGATCTTCATTTTTCCTTTGCTCTAACATCCACAGAGCAAAGACAACTTCATTGACTCTTCCATCAGCCATCAGGTCTTTACTGTCACCCATTTGTCTTTAATATTTCCAAAACTTTACATTGACATAATACATTTTTTCTAATGTCTTTTTTACTTTTGAATACATCCTTTTTTGTTTTATATTGAACATTTTGTAGTAACTAATTTAATGTGTAATATTGATTTTTATATTTCATGTGATTCTTTTTGACTAGCAGTTGTAGCCATCACGAATTTTATTTGAATGAATGGAATTGTAAGGTCCATTTTGTTAGTGAACTTTGTAAAAATTTTATATATAAAACAATATTGTATATTGAACTTTATATGAAATAAATTATAGATAATTTAGTTGTGTTTGATTATAATCTCCTACCAATTTATATGCTACAATTGTGAAAAATAAAAAAATTCAACCATATTCATACCACTTGAGCAAAAATAATGTATTATGCAAATAAAAAAAATTGTGAAAAATTAAAAAAATTGTATAATGCAAAAATTACTTATACCGGCACTATAAAATGTCCCTACAGAGTAAACATACTTTGGCGCTTTAAAAGCGCCTTATAAATAAACATACGGGTGTCCCGTAAAATAAATTACTAGCACTTACAAATGCCGTTATATTAGAGAATCATTGGTGCCTCAAAATGCCAGTATAAATTTCAAATAATGGAGCTTACGAATGCTAACTAACTCTCCTTTTTAACTGCGCTCACTCGCGCCGGTGTTCCTTAAGATACTTCTGGCGCTTGTAAGTGCCCTTATTTCTTCATACGCTGACGCTTTTAAGTCGCCGCTATTTCTCTCATACTCTGGTGCTTGTAAACCGCTGCTATTCCTCTTATACGTTGGCGCTTGTAAGCACCGCTATTTCTCTCATACTCCAGGTGCTTTTTGCGTTCTTTTTCGGGGCTTGTTAGAAGCGTCGACAAAACCTGCACCAGCATTGGATTTGTCGACGCTTCCCTTTGCATCAGGGTAAGTTTTAGCGGTGCTTTACAGTGCCTCTAAAGGCAAATTAAAGCGCCAATATATCTCATGTATATTAGTATGTTAAAATTCAACATATACCCGATCCATGTTTATCTCTAAATTGTCACATTCCAATTTTGAAACATGACGGTTTTAGGATGTAGGAACAATATAAGGCTACCGATACCCATAAAACTCTTCTATAACCTGTAAACATCACCTGCTATAACATATCTATATCCATATAATCAGTTTATTTGTCATCATCTGTGATCATATCTAATCTCAACACATCTCATATATATAAAATATCAGTAACTAATAATATTACAAACCATATTAAGTATAGTCATCCCAATAATTTACACATCCATGGAGCATCTAAAATATATACAAGGAATATATACAAGTTCAATATTTACATTATTAAAACAAAGTTGAATCCGCTGATGAAGAAATCTTGGACCAGCTCTATTCCTGACCTGAAAAGATAAACCACTAAAAGGGTGAGTATTTTCATACTCAGTGAGTCAATATATATATTATCATATATAAAGCTAGATAGGAAACAATAAATGAACAGTATTAACAATTGATTCATGGATAGCACATTAAATGACCAAATCAAGGAAAATGGTTTATAATCATCAAATATAGATGTATAGGCACTAGAAGAAATAATAAGATGTATATATAACAGATACTGAGTCATAAAACACATATTATTATCAATATAACATGTAAATAGTATAAGATGGATCAGACCCTATGGCCAGGACCATAACCCTTCCTAGTTATGGTATCACTGGAATTTCACTATGCATAATGCTGATGGTATTTACCTACTACTCCATCAGTAAGGTAACTCTGTCATACAAACATTAGAATAAGGTAAAAATAACAAATAAAATACCAAATAGGCAAGAAAATCAACAAGACTCAATTTCTATAATTAACTCATTTGAGCTGTTTAGGCAAGTAAACACATATAGGATCATTATCCTTAACCAAGGAATATTATAATATAGGCAAAATACCACAAAATTCATTTAGGATATAAGTTCAAAATATGTCAAGAAAACACATTTACACTGGTGACAAAGAAAGTCACATATTTTAACAAATTTGGTAACAATTAGATTCTTAAGGAATTTAACACAAGTCATTTCATCGAGCACTTGGTGTGCACTACTTTAGGACTAAATAAATATAATTTTAGGACATATTGATCAAAAGCCAAAGTTCACAATTCAAGCTCTAATGGCAACAAACACAAAAGCATTATCAAACAGGGTTTAGATACATCAATAAACAACACAATCGAAACTTGAATTTAAGAAAAATTCAAAGGAAACTCAAATGAAACACTTTGGCCAAAAAGTTGCAGGAATTTAAATGGATTCAAATTGATTAAACAAAGATTTAAACTTGCATAATAATATACATATAACTCACCAGAACCGATGAATCGATCGTTTACGCGATAAAAAGCCGATTTGCCTATAACGGGCAAAAGCAGTGTTCTTCGGTTTTCTTCGATTCTACAATCAATTTTACCACATATTTAGCCTTAAATGGATGATAACTAACATATTTAAACATTAATTAGAATTATGGAATCCTATCCAGAAAATCCATTTCAAACATAAACTTAGTTTTAGGTTTTCTCCAATTTCAATCCAATATTGAAATCTATCGTTCTAATCATGTTTATAATCACTTATGTAACTTAAATGAATCAAAAGAATGAAGAAAACATCATCCTCACTTGAATCCTTCAAGTGGCCGAAATTTAGGTTGGATGGTTCTTCAACTTCTAGCTTGAATTTCTTGAAATTTTCGATAAAAACTAGCTTAATCGGTAGTTTAACTGAGTTTTCTATCGATTTTGCTTGAAGTTTGGATGAATTTGGTGGAGTTTTGGAGAAGGAGGTGACTTTGCTGTAACAATGGAGGAAGGAGGAGAATTTTCTGATTTTTGGAGAATTAGATGGCTATTTATTTTAATTAACTTTCAGCTAATTCGATTTTCCCCTCGACACTTCGCGTATTAGCATTTTGAACCCGAAACTCATAACTATTTATCTTTTTGTCCTATTTCAATTCCGAAATAATATTTCTTATATTTCTCCAGCTTATGAGTCTAATGGTGATATTAAAAATTTAAAATTCCAAACCTGTTCGTTAATTATAATGTCGACGTGCTTACCTATCCACCGGATCGATTTTTAGCGATTTGTCAAATCACGCAAGTGTGATGTTCTAATGTCTAAATTAACTTTATTTATACTTAAACAATATATATTCAAGGTTATATAAATGAAATTTGAGGGTGTTAGATAAATATTAAGATAAGGAACAAAGTACCTTTGAATTTCACTATTTTCTCTATTAAGCTCTTAAAAAAATTAACTTGTACTTATTAAATATGTTTTTTTTTAGTTACAAAATGTTTGATAAAAGAAAATTAATTATTGAAAAATTATTATAAAAAAAAAATCAACAAAACACACAACATATTTATTTTATTAATTAAATCAATTTTAATATAATAGTTATTTATTTATTTATAGATGTAGAGCGTGTATTTATTAAAAAAATTATATACAATTTAGAAGCTTAAATAACTAAAAGAAAAAGTAATTATTGCTCAAATAGAAGAGATTAAAATGTAATTTTCGCTCAAAAAAGCTGACAAAAATATTAACTCAATTGGCTTTTAGGTCTTTTTGTATCAAACATTCAAAATTCAAGGGTTTAATAGACTCAATAATTTTTTTAAGAGCTTGATAGAAAAAATAGTGAAAACTATAGTTTTCATATTCGGTCCGATCTTAGAATCGATGAAAACAAAAAATCATAGCTTTAAGTAAGGTCGAACCGAAATTAAATCTGGAGTAGTTAAATTTATTTATTATATATTTATATTTTAACAAATCAACATATAAGAAATAATTTATGTATATTTTTTGGCCCATAATTAATAAATGTTAACATTTATTATTATTATATAAGGTAAATATTTTATTATATTTAATTTAAATTTTGATTGAAATTAAATTTATAAAGTTAAATAACCCAACTACCTTCAATCAAAATAAATTTTAAATAATTAAATAGAAAAAATAATAATATTTGGAATAAATTATTTATTTTGTGGTGCAAGAAATAAAATTACAAACAATAAAATTAATTCCTATCTTAATTTAGACCAAAGAATTATATTTAAAATTTATTATATATCAATATCGATATTTTATGAGTATATTTCTATGTTTAAATTTTAAACTTTTAATACCATCAGTAATGCATATATTATCCTTTATTTATTTTTAAATTAATATAGTCAAATGTTATATTTCATAAATTAGTTTTCTTTTTGTTTTTTGTTGAAGAATTATATTAGTTTTCTTATAACATGATAAATAATTATTTTTAAATTAGTATAGTCAAGTGGTATATTTCATGGATTAATTTTCTTATAATATGTTAAATAATTATTTTTTTATTGATTGGATTTTAATTCAACTCAAATTAATAATTTTACGATTTTAAAAATAATAGCTTTACTAATACTGAATTAAATTTTATTTTTTTGAATAATTGTTTGTAAAATATTTAAATAATTATTTTTTATTTAGTAAAAGACTTATCACAGGCAATTTGTTGTGAAAAATATTTTTTTAGGGATTTTTTCAAAAATATTGAAAAAATAAAAATTATTTCATTTTTACTGTTAGAAAAAAATTTTCAAAAATACTACATACCTAAAAATATTTTTTCAAAAATACTGCATATCTAAAAATATTTTTTTAAAAATACGACATATACCAAAAATATACTATACATATACAAAATATATACCAAACATATACAAAAAAAAATAGTAAAAATGAAAAAAAAAACCGTAAAATTAAAAAAAAAAATCAAAAAATAATATATTTATGTAATATTCCCTATTATTTATTCTCTTTTTGTAACATGGTCAATATTCTTAAAATAATTCTCACATTAAAAGAGAGAGCAAAGAGCTATTAGGCAGCTCCTATATATAAGAAATGGGAAATATGATAAAAATTTAAAACATACTTATCTTGCCAAGGCCAATATGAGTGATTAAGAAGGCATGGCTTATGTAAGTGCAAGTTGAGAGGGTGGTGACTTAAGGTTTACATTCTTGAAAACAGTGTCGTTTTGTGTTGTATTGTGAAAAAAAAAAAAAAAACAATCTTTAACCCTTTAACCTGAAAAATCCGATCCGAATCACTTAGATGGTCGAGTAGTCAAATTTTTATCTCGGTGAATAAGTTGAGTGAATATCACATTATCAGACTAGTTTGGACATCGATTTTTAATTTTATCCATCAAACTGGTTGTCCGATTCAATTTTAATAACCTTGATGAAAGCTCGAAAGTTTTTTTATTTTTATTTATTTAAATATTTAATCATTTGATATATAATATGAATTAAAAAAAATTTAAATTCCACCATATATTATAGAGTTTCTTTTTAAATTAAAATTTAATTTTAATTAATTATAAAAACTTTTAAGAATAAATAAATCTAATAAATTTATAAATCTCAAATTTTGTTATAAAATTAGTTTTTTTTAGTGTTTATTTGTAAAATAAATAAATAAAGAGGTGATATTTTGGTGGGGATAGTAGTAGGAGACCGGCAGCAACGTGTTTTGTGTTACCCTTCACAGCACGTGACCATCTAATCCTATCCTCTTCACATAAAGGAAAAAATCTAATAATAATTTAATAAAAGCTAAAAAGCAAATTTGCAATTTGGCATGCAACTGTGGGCTCTAATGCGGTGCGGCGCCCGAAGGTTGAAAGTCAAAAGTTTTTAAATAATTTTAATATTTTTATGATAAATTATTATTTTATCTCTAAAATTCTACATATTAATGAAATGATCCCTCACTTTCTTAAACTAACCATATAATATCTGACTTTTGTTTTTCTGTTCAATTTTTTTTGGTTAAATTTATATAAAATAATTAAAATATTCTTATATATATATTAAAAAAATAAATTTTTATTTTATTAATTGAATATAGTTTGAGTCAAAAGAGGAAAATATCAATTTTTATTAATTTAAAAAAATTATTTCAAATATTATTTAACATTTAAATATGAATAAATTAACATTTCGTATATGACTTTAGGTATATTATTATACAATCCCTGCTTTTATAGAAATGTATTAAACAAAATCTAATGTTGAATTTCTTTTATTGAATAGTCCCTTCTTCTATAAAGTAAAAACATTTGTTGTTAATTTTAGACAGAAAGACAATTTATCCATTATTACACTTTTCCTCCACTCTCCTGCCAACCTTTTTATTTAGGGTTTTTTTCTTCTTCTTCTTCTTCTTCTTTTCCAATTTCCATTTCTTCCTGAATTATCTTTGTCTTTGTGTTTCGATTTTTTTGTAATTTTAAACAAAATTGCCTCAATCACCAATTTTTTCAACTTTTGTAATTCTCTCGGGGGTTGATTTTTTTTTTTTTTTTTTTTGCCAAATATAAAATTCGAAGAAAGTAGAAAAGGAAAAAGGGCTCATATATTAAAAAAAAAAAAAAAAAAAAAAAAAATGATGAAGAAGATTGCCTCTAGCTCTCTATCTCTATTTTCTTCGAAATCCTAACTGACCAATGTTGCTGCTGTAGCAACCATCTATCGACCTCCGCCATGTTGACCCAAGGTTTTGGCAACCTATACAAGGTCATTGGCGTTCAATATCCCCATCCTCAATTCTAGGGTTTACCAAGGTTACCTCAAGTAATCTTCCTCTTCTGCATCATCTCCTTCTATAATATCTGCTCTGCTCACTTTAAACCTTTAATCGTTTGTCAAATCTTTGTAGTTCAATTTCTCATTGTTTTTGTCGCCGATGAGGTCTATATAAATTACTTCTCTTTCAATCATTCTCTTCCTCTTCTCAAACCTTTTAGAAGTGTTTATTCAGTTTTTATATTAACATTGACTTTATTTTTTTTGAGTTGATTTATGGTAAAGTGCCAAAATTTAGACGAGATGACTAATTAATAAACGAAATTGAATATTAGTGATGTATGGTAAAGCGTCAAATTTAGATGAAATGACTATTTAATAAATGGAATTGAACATTATTGTTATTTTATTGCATTTTCTAAAAAAATGGACTGGCTGGCAATATCAATCTAAATTAGAGACAAATTAGTAATTTGCCAATTAATAGTGTTTGGGCCAAATGGTAATATAGAAGGAAATATAAAGTAAGTTTGCATATGTTTTCTTATATATATAAAATTCTTTAAGAATCAAACATCATTTGCAGAAGCAAATCAAATCCCCAACTAGCTAGCATCAATATATAAAATTAAATTCAAACTAAAATATACACACCAAAAAAATAAAAAAATTATTGATGACAAATTACAAACAAATATTTTACTTATATTTTGGGAACTAAAACATGACAATTAAAAATAAAAGAATAAAAGAATCAAACACTCTTAACCATAATTAAATAGCTAGAAAAATGTGAAATATTTGCATTTGAAATTTTGGATTAGGACATGTTGCATTCTGGAGGGAGTCCTTGTGAAAATCTCTTAGTATCATTGCAGTAATTATAAATCATGTAATTCTTCTGTACCCATTGAAGCCTTTCTTGACTTGTTGAATCAAGCTCTTGTGAGATCCATGAATTTGAAGTTGATGAATTTGTAGAACATGAAGATTTCCCATTTGACCAAATACAAGCATTGGCATTGAAATTCCTATAAGAAGCTGTGAATGGAGCTTGATTCCAATCTGTCTTTACAAGACCACCTCTTGTAGCCCAATCATCAGCATTCCATAGACTTGAGTAAATTCTCATTGCTTGATTCTTTGGAAATGGAACACCAATGGATTCCAAGTTCTTGAATTCTCTAATTGGAGTTCCATCAACAGAGAAGCTGAAACAGGGGAGGGAAAGTTTATTATTATTAGCAAAGAAACTAAAACTTATATCAAATAAACTTAAAATGGAGGTTCTTGCAATTACTTACATGATGCGCTGGGGATTCCAAAGAATGGAATAAGTATGGAAATCTGCAGTTGGGTCAAACCATAAATAGAATTGCTGCTCTCTGTTTCCTTTGCCTTGGCTAAACACATTAGTGTGAAGAATGTAAGGGTCTCCAGTCAAATTCCCCAAGAACTCGAAATCTATCTCATCCCAAGTAGACCCTTTTGAGGATAACTGCAAATTCAATTTTCAAATTCACATATATTGTTATTTAGTTGAAAATATAATTGAATCTGTACAGAAAGAACAATAGTAATTAAGAACTTACATAATAGGCAGTGACAGTGCCAGCAGAGTTGCCAGGGACAAGTTTGAGCTGCATATCAATCTTCCCAAATAAATACTCATTCTTGGATTGAAATCCTGACCCCGAGGCTTTATCAAGATTCAGAGTAAGAAGCTGGCCGTTGTTGAGAATCTTAGCTCGGCCATCTCCCCAAGTGATATCAAAATCTTGGTAGAAGTTACCAGCAAATGCAAGCATCAAAGAGCTAATTGAAAGCAGAGAAATGACCAAGAATAGTAGTGAAACTCTTGAAGAAGCCATTGGAAAAAATGGAATGGGTGTATATTAATTATTTGGTTTGTAAAGAAAATTAGAGAAATTGTTTTCCAAGTGAATTGATGGGTACGTAGCTGAGCTTTGGTGGGGATATTTATAGTCCCGTGGATGAGAAGTGAAACAAAAACAGTAACTAAAAAAAGAGTAAATGCATAGGAAGGTTCATCGATTGGGTAAGTTGTTTCCAGTTGGACATAGATGATTATGTAGAGCTGGACTTAATTAATTAATGGCATAAGCACTCAGAAACATAACCAAAACCAAAATTATGACACGCGGTTTGGGTGAGTGCAGACATTATCCTTTGACCTTTCACCAAACCCA
This sequence comes from Aleurites moluccanus, assembly GCA_948193065.1. NCBI lineage: Eukaryota > Viridiplantae > Streptophyta > Magnoliopsida > Malpighiales > Euphorbiaceae > Aleurites > Aleurites moluccanus. Next base: position 19,441 of record CANXYC010403440.1, read on the forward strand.
TAACTGCGTGTGGGTCTGTTTTTTTTACACTTTTTTTTTCATCTTATCTAAACCCACCATCGCCCCCTCATTGAGTCGGTGATAATACAACATAAGTTACATGAAACTCACTCATGGTTTATATGCATATTTTTTTATTGGAATGAATATATTAATATACATTTCAATTTTAATTTTTTTATAAAATTATAATTTTTTTTGAGTAATAAAATTATAAATATTAAATATAATATCATATTTTAAATAATTGATTATTAAAAAATATTTATCTATGTTTGATGTATACATCACTATAATAAAATAAAAACGTATAAATCAAATAAGAGTATTGATATCTTTTTATTAAAAAAAAAAGATAAAAAAATTATATCAGCCAAAATTATATCATCACTTATTAGTTAAATATATGAAATAAGTCACTATATTCAATATAAACAAAAAAAATTTCTTAATTATCTACCAAATTTAAAATATTCAAAATTCCTTGATACTTTAAAATTTCTCTTTATCCACTAAATTTTTTCAAAACCATTCCCTAGTAGATCATGCATTTGATTCTTTCAAATTTAAAAGTTGATAAACTTAACACCAATATATTACAAATAGATTGATCATATTAAATGAGTTGCATTAAAATATCATATACTTCAAACGTATGCATTCAATAATAAATCACGTAAGTTTAAGAAAACAACTTCTTATGTGATTTAAACATCCAAATTTTCTAACAGCTTTACTAAAAGTACTCATTAAGATAAGTTATTTTAGATAAAATATTATTATAAAATAATTATATTAGTGAAATATAAATAAATTAATATAAAAAATAAATTGAATAAAAAAAAATATTAATAGATTTGTATTTTTTCTAACATCACTAACATTTAAAGTGATAGGTCAAAATCTTCACTTTTCACTTATTTATTTATTATTATCTAAATTTATAATTTTTAATTTTTAAAGATAAAATCATTAAAAATTAATTTCATTATTTTAGCGGAATTCTGTAGACTAAGATGAGAATCAGCAGTCGATATATTACAAACAAAAATCACATTAAATGGGTTGCATCAAATTGATAAAGTAGAAAAAAATATTATTTTGTTATTTTACCTAATTGGTAAAGTGAATTTTTTTTTGAAAAATTAACTAATAATCCCTCAATTTTATTTTAGTTGAATCAATTAATCATTCGTTCAATTTTATTGGGTAAATGATCCCGGTAATCACTAAATTTTTTAGGTTGCTTTATTTTGATCATTAACTAAAATTTTATTTCAGATTAGTCACTATACTCTTGATAATATTTCATCGAGTGATCAATAGATCAAATCGGAGTCAGATCGGTATACGTGACATATAAGTCAGTGTTATATGATGACTCAATATGCCATGTAGGATGTCACATAAGTCAAAAATATTATATCAGACTGCCACATCAGCAAAAATTTAGTAACCATATTGAAAAAATACCAAAGTTTAGTGATTTTTAAAATTATTTATATTTTTTGTCTTTTCATTCTTTTAGATTTTTTTTTCCATTTCAAAATATTCTTTTATATTTTCACTAATATTTTTTAATTTTTTTTTTATTTTTTATCATAATATTTTTTAATTCTTTGAAGCGAAAATATTTTTTTAATTTAAACTTTATTTAAATTTTATAAATTCAAACAATAAATTGTTTTCTAATAATTTTAAATGAAATGTTTTATTATTATTAAAGCTAAAATAAAATAAAAAAATTTATTTTCTGATTTTCTTGTCATTTTGAATAGAAAAATTGTGCATTGTATACTGATTATATTCAATAATATGAAATCTAAGGGTCTGTGAGTGTGAAATTTTTTTCTGTTGATGATATTTTAGATATTTTATGTGTATATGTAGGCCAAATTTAATTATAGAATATAAGTGATAGTTAAATATATAAATGTGAAAATATAGAATATTTAAAGTACAATTTATATTTACAGTGAATTAAGGCTATTTTGGTATTTTCACATGAATTATAATTAATTGGACTTTTTATAATTAAATGTTATGGTTATAGTATAATTTAAATAGAGTTAATGATTTATTTATAAAATAAGATATTTATGGGTCAAATTGATTAAATTAGTTAAAATGAGGATTAATGATGAATTAATGATTAGAGTTTTTATTCTCTTTTTGTGGTATATAAGTGTCAGTCAACCATTAAGAAAAAAAATGTGGAGATAAAAAAAAAAAAAAGGAAAAACTAATAGCAGACTTGAGTTTGTGAAATTATTGAAATTTTTTTGAGTTTTCTTAGAGATAAAGAGGTAATCCAATTCTTATAATATCTTATAATTGATTTATATATATATTATTATGATTTTTGAATTATTAAAAGTTTCGGTTAGATCTTAAGAATTTATTTATGATGAATAACTAAATAAAAATATATTTCTAGATTTTATTATTACTGGAGTTGATTTCAATTGATTTAATTAAAGAATACAAATGATTTAGGATTTGTAAATTGAAAATGATGAGTTAGGGTTTATATAAGTTATACTGAAAATTACAATTACATAACTTTTTATTGGAGAAATATTTTATGGTTAATTTTTGATATGTTGTGTATATTAAATTTTAAAATGATCCAACGGTTGGATTGTCTTTTATAGTAAAATTTGTATAGATTGTCTGGTAAGGAAACATGTTCAGGACAACTCCAAAACGTGAATTTTTCAAAGGTAAATAAAATCATTTTGATTTGAATTTTTTAGAGTTAATTACTTGATATGTTTAGTGTATTCTGAAATTTTTGTATAATTTTTAGAGTTGTGAAAGATAGGTTTATAAGTTAAGTTTTGTATACTGTCAATGTCAAAACAACTTGCTATATAGTCAAACTTGGACTGATATTTGGAGACTCAAATGGATTTCTAATTTAGAGATTTTTAGAATTATATTTATATATATGTTAGATAATTGGTGTTAAACTTTGAGTTAATTTGGAGAAGATTATGACACTCTGTAATAGAAAATATATTTGTTGGCATAATGAGCTTATTGAAAAGAATTTGTGCTTCAAGTTGCATTTAAGTATATATTTCATATAAGTTATTAGTATTGCATTTGCATATATTAATTGTATATTGTAATAACTTGTATCGCATATTAGAGAGTTTAAGAATAGTTATAAGAAATGTCAATCAGTACTAGCATTTTTGTAAATTTTAGGAAGTGAATTGTTTGAAATTAATTATGGATAAGACAAAGTAGGTTCCTTAACATTATAGGAAAAATAATTTGAAAATTTAAAAGGGTTATATAGAGGATGAATTAGCTAAATCAATAAAGAGACTTCAAGAAAAACCTAAATTATGAACACCTTCTAGTGTTCGATTTTTAATAAATTTTAGAGCAGTCTTTTATCTACTTTTTCTTCATAGACCTAAAATAAGATGAATAAATAGTTAGTTAAAAATAGAATTGAATAAAATTGACAAAGTAAAATTATTTAAATAAGAAAGTGAAAGAGATAGATGAAAGAAAAGATAAAGAATGATAATTTTGTAAATAATGAAAATTTGAATGAAAAATTAATTTGACTAATATATATATATATATATATAATTAATTTAGAAGGCCATTAGTGGCCAACCATGTGGTGGCTTCTCCACTAAAAATATTTTCCAATTTTCATCATTTTTCTTTTCTAAAAAAATTTATATCCATTCATTATTTTATTTTCAATTTCCTTAATTCATTTTTCTTAAATTCCTATTGTTCATTAATTAATATATACATAAAACATATAAGAGAGAGAAAAAAAAATCTAATTTTCATCTTCATTTCTTGTTTTGACCGTGAGCCATCCTCCCCAATTCTCCAAAAGAATTTTCTTCTTCCTTAGTTCTTAAACCTTTCTTTCATCACCTCAAAGCTTAAATTTTTTTTACTTCTAAGTTGATTCTCTTCATCAATTGAGCTAATTTAATTCTTAAAAGTTGAAATCCATCAAGAGCTTCAAGAGGTAAGATACTAAACTAGTTTAATAATTCAATTTAGTGAGTTTAATTGATATATTAGAGGCTTAATTAGTGAAAGAATGATAGATTCAAGAATAAATACTTATAATTTTGGATTTCCTGTAACATGGAAGAACATTAGAGGCTAGTTTTCGTGATATTAGATTTAGATTTTGAAAATATATAATACATAAAAGTTATAGATATATATGTGTAGATTATATTCCTTTAAGCAAGTTTTATCAAATTACTATTGTATTAAGAGATACGAGCTATTGAGTAAGGCTGACTCAGATTAGGATTTTCATTGACAAACCCCACTGAGATCTGGATTTTTGAAGATCTTAAGTTCAAAATCAAAGAAAACTCAAAACATAAAAAATACTTTATTATGTCTTAGCTAAATTTAAGTGAAAATAGAACATAATTTGGATGCGTACATATTGAGGTATGAATTAAAAAGTAGAGGTTGCTCGGAAAGATATTGCAGGGTAGTTTACAGTTTGTAGAATTATTTTTGAAATTCCACCATAATTTGTATAGAACTTAGAAAAATCTATATTTTAGATATGTTAAACTCTCATATGTCTAGTTTAAATATAAAAAATAATTGAAGTAATTGGATAATTATAACTTGAGAACTTGCTAAGAGAATCAAGACTGCCATAAACAAAATTTTGAATTTGAGAGGGAAGGTTATAATTTGAATCACATTGTGTAACTTTAATATAAATTGAGTATTAAAACTATTTATTTACTCTTGTAGTTTCAAAAGAGAAAGATAAAGAAGAAGAACCCTTGGACCATTCATTTTTCTTGTGCTAGATTAGAGGGTTGAGAGTTGGAACTAGAGTTTGGAAATGTGAGTATGTATATATGTCATTTTACTTAAAATTGAATCCAATTGAATTTGTCAAATGTCATTTTACTTGAAATTGAATCCAATTGAATTTGCCAATGTTTATTGTATTGTAGCCTTGCTTGATTGGAACCTTAATTTTTCATTTTTATTATAATGCTTTGTTCATTTAGGCTTCCTAATTTATATCTTTGTTTAATGGAAGCCAATGATACCCTAATTGCTTGAAATACCTGAATTGTTAA
>CANXYC010403453.1:0-83872 GCA_948193065.1 Aleurites moluccanus
ATTGGCCCAAATCCAATACTATCAATCAATTGACCTCTCCTGGGTCTCCAACTCAGCAATAAAATATTTATAATTAACTTTATATGCCTTAATCATTTGATCCAAATAAATAATTAATTACTTATAGCAATAAATAAACATTCCAGCTCAAATCTAATATCTAATCGGTCTAATCCATCAATAATGATGTATTAATAATAATAGTAATGAGTAATCCATTTATCAAATTTCAATAATTATTTTAATTTAATCTCTTTATAGACTTAATTTAATTATCAATTTCATTAAATTACTGTTTAAATAAATTAACCTTTTAGTATCTAAATGCTATAAATATTGTCCACCTAATTTCCATAATAATTTCCATATCAGTAATAATAAATTCATCTTAATTCTTACATTAAATAAAAACACAATTCCTGATAATTTACCGCTCGAAAATTCTAAAATCAACGTTAAACTCAATATTTTTCCATAATTTTCATCCAAATAATTTCTATAATAACTCCAAAATAATATAGTAAATTTACTTTAATTTTTGCATCTAATAAAAATACAGTTATCAAATTTTAACTATCTAAATTCTCCAATACCAGTATAAATATTAATTCATTTTCACAAATTTGTCTTCAATCATACTCCAAATAATTAATAATTGATTTTAGAATAATTTAAATCATACTTACTCAAAATTTATCGAAAATCTACGCGTGTCCCATATTTTTCAGTCCCAGCTTTAATCTCCGATTGGGGCAAAATTGGTGCCATTGGAAAGCTCATGAAAAATGGAGTTCAACAAAATTAGAGTTATCGGGATTGGCAGCCAGAATTGGCCAGAATCTGCTATTGAAAGTCCGGTGGTTCCATTTTTCGATCTCCTTTTCCGGCGAACTTCAGGTGGCAAGATGGGTACCAAAAGAAAGCTGGGATCAAAACAAAATTATAGGAATAAGAATTACTCAATTTGAAATTCAAATGAGAGAGTTATGGCTATTTGAAATTTTTTGACAACATGATCATGGGAGCTATTTTGAACAGAAATAACTCCTTACCTAGTGGTCGAAATTGAGCAAAACCGGTGCCTATAAACTTTCCTCATGGTAAGCTACACAGTGGTATGGGAGGTGTCGATCACCTCCCTCTGGTTTGGCCGGAATCGGCGCCGAAAGTCGGACCACCGACCACTTCCTTCTCCTCTTCTTCTTCTTCTTCTTCTTCCTCTGCTTCTCTTCTCACGTTCCAGCAGATTACTGGCAGCCAATCAGAGACTGCCACATGGCAGTCTCTGATTGGTCCTTATAATTTTTTTTTTTATTTGTAGAAAATTCATTTTAAATCCAAAAATTATAAATAAATAGTCAATAAATTTCTTTTAAAATATACTTCATTTTAACATACTAAAACTTGAAAAATAATATTTTTTTAATTAAATATAAATTACTTAAATTAAAATTAAATTTTGAAAAATATATTTCCCTTTTTATTTTCAAATGTTTATTTCTTTAAAATATAATAAATTCCAAAAATTCTTTTATATTTATAATTTTAATTAAATATTCACAAAATAATTATTATTTATAATATAGAATATAATTTTTAGAAATATTTTAAAAATATGGGTATTATAATTACAAGGCCATCAATGTTGACTTTGACCCAGCTTTGAGGAGGAGGATACCAATCAAAGAGGCAATCTTGGTTCTGGCAGGCCCATATGACTCGATAGGTTTAAAACTCAAAACTTAACTCCAACCTCAAAATGAAAAGACCCTTTAAACCCTTTCCTTAGTAATTTGAATTGAGATAAAATTTAAGAATGAAAATTCACATATATACACAGTAAACGAACAACTCTTGTCAATAGGCATATGTAGAAAAATGAAGAGTATAGATTTTCAACTTCTTTTGCATTCTATGATGTGACAAATTTGTAATATGAATATAAAATACTTTTTATCAAATGTATATGAGATGTATCATTTAATAGTTATGTATTTTATCTATGCATTTGTATTTTAGAAGAACAGATCGTAGTGGGATTTAGACCCACAGTCCTTGTTTTGTATGTAAGCACATCTCTGTAAGGTCATATAATTACTATCTGTGAAAATGTCGTATTTTTTATTTTGAGAATTTGTACTAAATTTTTTATGATTCAGTCGTTTCTTGATTCACAAAAATGAGGATTTGGATTCTTGATTTTACAAAAATGCTCGGTATACCAATTAAATTTATTCCTAGATGAATGATCTATTATTTGGATGGAAATCTGCGAGGTTGATCTTTGAGACATTGGATCTAGTGCATATTGTCACAGTGTTATATAGGTCTAAGGGTCTATTTAGAACAGTTCTTTGAGTTGCTGTTGAAAAAAGTACCATGTTGAAAATATTTATTAGAGATTATAGTAGTTTGTTTTCAAGTTGGTTTTACATGGTTAATAATTAAAGCTTAAAAACAACCAAACACTTCCAAATTATTTTTCCAACGTTATCTACAAATGGTGCTTTTTCAGGAAAACAATGTCAACCTCAATACAAAAAAGGTTTTATTTGACCTCAAGTAAATATGACTCAAATGTTGTTAGCAGTTTTTGCAGAGTGGCAGTTGTATGATTTCTATGGAATAATTTTTCTGAAGTTTGGTAACATGTATTTCTTCTGCATTTCTGATTTTGGCATCCTTTTTAAAAAAAATTTATCCTTCATCAAGTATGTTTTTCACATTTAGTACTTGATGACAGCTTGACTTGCGGTGTGGTGCAAAGAGGTCACTGGCTGATCCTCCTAAGCAGACCCTTGCTTTAAAATCTTGTGACATCAGTACCAGTCGGCCTCATCTGCTAGTAGTTGGTGGGAGGTGAGTCCGAAGGTCATATTTCATATTTTTTACCTTTATTATTGTTATTCTTTTGGCTCATCATTAATTCTTGGATGTTTGCAGTGATGCCTTTGCTCGTCTATATGATAGAAGGATGCTGCCACCTCTGACTTCGTGTCGGAAAAGAATGCAACCGCCTTCTTGTGTTAACTATTTCTGCCCAATGCATCTTTCTGAACGTGTCAGTTGTGAACTTCACTATTTAATCGCTATGTTGTCATTCCATTTTCTTTAAGTTGACTATCTTTAATTGTATGTATTATTGGATGCATTTAGAGAAGGAAAAAGGACATGGTCTGTACAATAAAATATATTGTTGGGTAGCTTATTAAGATGAATTGGAATTAATTCACATTTATTCTTCTAATCCTTGTAAAAGGCTATTGATCTGGGTACCATCTTTTTCTTAATTTGTCTTGTACTGCAGCTGATTTATGGTTGTGGTTTATATTATCGGTGTATTTCTTTTGTAAATAATTGATATTGTTAGATTTCAGAAATGCTTCAAGGTAAGAGAATGATGACAAAAGTGTAGCTTAGTCTTTTCTTTTCCCTCTTTCCAGGGACGCTCAGGCTTGCACCTAACTCATGTCACATTTAGTCCAAATGGAGATGAGGTTCTGCTTAGTTATAGTGGAGAGCATGTATACCTCATGAATGTAAATCATGGTATACTTCTTCACCTAGTTAGATTGGCTGTGTGACAATCATATGCTTTGATTTTTCATAGTCATGCCTTTTGTTTCTTTTACTTCTTAAAGCTGTTACTATTGCTTGATCTTGGTGTTGGACTCTCTTTTTTCAATAAATAAAATGTGGTTTTCTAAATAAGGATACATATACTTCAGAAGAATATGCAAGTGATTCACATACTTCTTTTATCAACAACACTCTTCATTAGTTTGAATTTTTTAAGGAACATGGATCTATCAATGCATTTTAGGCACAGATCATTGGTATTGGCTGTATCATTAGGTTGTGCCGAGTCAAACATATTGTATTCACATAATTTCAGCATTCTAGAAGATCAACCATATAGTTTTTTTTTTTTATCAATTTTTAAGTTGGAGTCACAGCTTAATATATGATCTACAATATTCATATATGATTCCAATGGGCGAGACAAAATTTTTATACCATGAATATTTGGTTTACCATTTGGTTCTTAATATTTATAAACTTATAGTTATTAGTTTGATTATCAAACCAAAGTTGATAAGATTATTTGATAAATTTGTTCTTGTCATTTGCAGCTAGAGGGAGTGCTATGCAATATACTTCAGGGGATGTTTCAAAACTAATGAGCTTCACTCCTATCCTCAATGGGCTAGAATTGCAACCTCCGCCATCTGATGTTTTCAAAAGTGATCTTTGTTTCAAAAGCAAGATTGCTTCCATGGTACACTTATTTTCTTTATTTGTTTATTTCTCGGTAAATGTGCCATGCTAATCAATGAGTAAGTGTCTTGTCACTGTTTCTTTGTTTATGTATTTGCTAGTCTAATATAGTTGTTACAGCTTGAGAAGCATGGTAAGCTGGTTCAATTTGCTGAGAAATGCTTAGAGGAGGGTGCAAATTATTACTATGGAATTGAGGCATTGAATGAAGTTTTGGATCAGCATGGTCCTGATATTGGTCCTGCAACCAGGCATGACTGTCTCTGTATGCGTGCGGCCTTGTTGCTAAAGGTTGCTCAAAATTTTGGTTGTGATACACTGTTTTATTTCATTTGTTTGATATGTATTTCTGGAAATATATTGACTTTATTTTTTGCTCTTTGGTTCCAGCGGAAGTGGAAAAATGATGTTCACATGGCCATAAGAGATTGCTATAATGCTCGGAAAATAGACAGCTCTTCCTTTAGAGTCCTTTATCATATGTCTGAAGCTTTGTCACAGGTAATTCCATGATATGGTGCTGGCTATAGCATATTAAATTTACCCTTATTTAATCTATCAAGTCCATGTGTCTTGAGATCATTTTTGAAACAATGGTGATGTTGGGATATCCAACAATATTTTTTTGCTTGGATTTTTTTTTTTAAAGAAGAACTTTGCTGAAAATTGCAATTTCTTTCTTTCTAGATGCCCATGGCTTAATTTTCTTTTTTCTGAAAATGTGCCTTTTTCCTTACTAATCATCTGGGTGTATTAGATTTATGCATGGCTGATGCACTTTCTGGTTTTTCACTTGGCCATCAATATTGTGTTTTTCCCTGTGTGTTTGTGAAGATGATATGATATCCATGTATAGGCACCTTCTTAGAACATAATGGGAAAGGGGACTCTTGGAGAAGTGCATAGTGTGTTTGGGAGTATATGACATTGATCTGAGCTAATTGATTTATGTTTGGTCAGTCAATATGTTTTGTTCCTTATTTTTAGCTTTCTTGCAGTTGGGAAAATATAAAGAAGCTCTAGACTTTGCTGTTGCTGCTCAATGTGTGGCTCCATCCAATACTGAAATTGCAGAATGGGTTGAGAACATAAAGAAGAATCTCGCTGCAGGTATGTGGTTTGCATTTTCTTGTGCCATCTGTTTTTGGTCATTTCCTGCCTCCTTCCTGGTTGTATCGCCCTTATCAATTTTATTGTTATGAGTGTTGCTCTAAATACATTGTGCTATTTTGAACAGGGTTGATCTAGTATTAGAATGTTTACCTCAGTGTTTGACATCTTAATTAATATAACGTTTCATTCAAGAGGTTAACAGATGTGTTCATTGAATTTAGTATAGTTTGAGTTGAGTTAATTGAATTTAGTGTATTTTCAGTTAAACACATGGTATAATATCTCCCTTCCTTTTGAGCTCTATTCATCAAGGTAGTTGTGTGTTTGGGATTGAGTTATAACCTACTTTTGAAAATTGCGTTTTGAATTTTTTTTTTTTTTTTTAATTTTAATTGCTTTTCAAAAACTAAGGTTTGGAAAAAGCAAGAAAATCTAGCTTTTTCAAAATTGTGATTCTTAACCGTATGGAGTTCAAAAGCAGTTTACTAAAAGCACTTTAAACTCAAAACCAAACATAGACTGTCATTTTCCCCTGGATCATTACATCACTTTTAAGTTAAAATGAATTTCACATGGATCAAGACCATTTGCTTTATCTAGTCTTTGTTCCACAAAGACCATTGCAATTTGAGATTTTCATTATGGTTGCAATCTTAAGCCCATGGAATTAAAAAACGGCCATTACATTGTAACAGTATTTTAGCCTTCCGTTACCGTGATACCTGTTATTTGATGGGCAAAAAGAATAAGCAATGAACAACAGCTGTTATATAACGCATTGGCCTTTTCGGCCATTATTTCGTTATGTAACGCCTGAAACAAAGCAATCAACAGTCAAAATCAAGCTAAATGCAGCATCGTAATCAAATTCAGAACCAATCAAGCACTTCAATAGTAAAAAATCAAGAAAAAAACGACGAGAAGCACAGAAAAAAAAACACAGATCTATGTACCTGCATGTTGCACTGACCAGGCTTATTGGGAGTGGGGATAACAAAAATGCCAAACTCCCTCATGAACGACGGCGATGGTGGAGTGGGTTAGAGTGAAGCAATTTAGAGAGAGAGAGAGAGAGAGAGGAAAAGGAATAGAGAAAGCTAGGAATTAGGAATTGGTGATGAGAATTTGAAAGAGCCATCGTAGAGAAAAGGAAAGGATAGAAAGAATTAGAGGCTTCTCTTCATTCCCAGTTTCTGCGTACTTACAAGAGATTTGCTTCTTTTTATTTAACCAATGCTTATTAATAAATTAGCTGTTAATTTTTATTATTTATTATTATTAATAATAAACTTTTAAAATAAGTAATTAATTTATTAAAAACTCTAGTAGAAATTAAAAAAATTAACTATTACTTTTTTTTTAAATGGTAACTTAAGAATTTTAAAAATTAAAATATAATTTTACATACTTATAAAATTTTAGAGGTGTCATAAAAATTAAAATTTTATAAAGAAATATTAAACAAATTATTAAACTTTATTTTGTATAATAGCAACACTACTTATTATACTAAATTATTAATTTTGGTCAAAATTTTATACATATTAAGTCTTTATTATAAAGTATTATGTTTATTAATTAGTCATAATTCTTAAGTTTAGTGATTTCTGTTAATAATTCGCATTTTGCAATTTTTTTCTGAAAAATTGCATAGCGGTTGACTGTTACCGTTACATTACAGCTGCGACGACCCCGATACTGTTACACACGACCGCGACGGCAATTTAAATCTATGCTTAAGCCTAGCTCAGTCATCATACTAAAATGCAGTGATTTCAAAACTTAGCTTTTTAGTTTTTGTATGTTCTTATAGGGGGATATGGCTGGTTACTTTATATGTGCATAAGGTACTATTAATTTATATGTGCATGTAATTGCATATTTGTGTGACTAGCTGAAGCTGGAAAATCTAATAAGGCAAATGATGGATCCCTGAAGTCCGAATTTCGAAGTGGTAGAGCACTTTCATTAAGTGACATACTTTATCGCTCAGAGGCTAACAGCGATATTTCACAAGATGGTCCAAGGTCTGAAAGAGAAGATTCTGACTATGATGAGGAATTGGAGTTGGACTTTGAAACATCAATATCAGGTGATGAAGGACGTGATACTGAGTCCAATACTCTTCATGGAAGTTTAAATTTGAGGATTCATCGAAGAGGTGATTCAACTCGAGAAACAAATTGTATGAATGGCTCTTGCGGGTCACCTTCATCATCACAAAATGATCGGACACCTTATCAGGTTACATTCAGATATTATAGGGGCCTTGTATGCCGTTCTATACTATTCTTTGAAATATAATTACTCTTTTTGTAGTTTTTGCTCAACTGTTGATTTATTTATTTGGAAAGATTGTGATTATTCTACTCTGTGATTTACTGTGTTAAGACATTATAGTCTCTAATAATTAGTCACAGATTCTGATGGGCCTATATGCCAGTAATTATGGAAGGCAACAGTACCATTAAATACCTACATATTAAATATTGTAATGCCATGAAAAATGAATGGAGAAAAAAAGAAATACTGGAGTTGAACATTGGCTAGAGGAACAGTTTAGCATATCATATGCAAGACGATATCCCCCATTTGTTCTTCTCTTTGATTCTATCTCTTCCCCCATCCCTTGATCTTTCACCCTGAACTCTCCGTCAATCACATTTGCAAAGGCAAAGTGTATGGTTCGCTCACATTATATATTGTTCTATTTTTGGTTGATACACTGTAGTGATTCTTAAACTTGCACTTCTAAATCATGCTTTTGGTTATATCACAGCCGGAGACAGTCATTGATATGAAGCAGAGATTTGTTGGTCATTGTAATCTTGGAACTGACATAAAGCAGGCCAGTTTTTTGGGCCAGAGAGGTATTTGTATGCATATATATACTGTACGCACACATGCATATGCCCTGTGCACACACATTTACCTTATTTTGCACTCTTGATGCATGAATGTGAATGAGCCTGTTTATTGGTTATTATATGAAATCTGTTTTTTTTTTAAATTTTTCTTTTTATGATTCTTATTTTTGTTCATATGGGTGGCGTCTATTTGATAAAAAAATTTGTGCGCACTGAATTCTTGCCAGTCACTGCATGCATGGTAGATTGGTTTGTGATTTATTGTGATTTAACCTTTTATACATTTTCCAGTTTTACAGATGAGATTGAAGTTCTCATTTCTGATTTGCAGGTGATTATGTGGCCAGTGGAAGTGATGATGGTAGATGGTTTATTTGGGAAAAGCAAACCGGTAAACTAATAAAAATGCTTCTTGGAGATGAAGCTGGTATTGTTCTATCCCCTTCTAAATCTGTATGACAATATGAGGTTTATATCGGCACTCTGTAGTCTTTGTTCATTACCTTTGATTGATCTATTCTTGTATGCAGTCGTGAATTGTGTGCAGTGCCATCCATTTGATTGTGCTGTGGCTACAAGTGGGATTGATTACACAATAAAGGTAAGTGATAAAATGATTGTTTTTGGGTGCAGCCATCTTGTTGTTTTCTAATTTTGGTGTATTGGTTCTAGATTTGGACTCCAACTGCTTCTGTTCCATCAATTGTAGCTGGAGGATCAGCTGGGCCAGAAACTTCTGATGTGTTGGAGGCCATGGAAAGCAACCAGCATAGATTAAGTCATAATCGTGAAGTTATCCTGTAAGACTAAAAAATTCAGCAATTGTGCAATAATTTACTATTGAATTTCAGTCATTGTTCTGAGAGTTCTTCCTCCCTGCCCAAGTTGCAGAAAGAAAGGCATCAACACACATAAGATACAAGTAATTTTATGTTGTTTGACAGTTTGCCTTCATCCATTGACTTGCATTTTTCACTTTTTCACTATGAAGAACAAAATTACCACCACCTGAGAAATTCTGAAGCCCAAAATCTCAAAATTACCCCCCTCCGGTTCAAAAATAAATAAATAAATAAAAATTCCTTAGGTCAACAAAACTATATTGCAAGAAATTACTAATACCTTACTTTTTGTCCCCCCATCAGAAACCCCTTTCACCTAGAGGTTAAAGTGTATAGCATTCTTCAAAAAAATGAGAAATAAGCACAACTGCTTTGTACTACCCCCCCCACCCCTTTTTTTTTTTTTTCTCTCTTAGGTCCATTACATCAGGAGTTGATAAGACCTCTCAGTGTGACAACTCAACCGTCTTCAGATTTGGACTTAATGAAACAGCAATATTTTTTCAATTCTGGGGTTCTATACTATTAATTAGTTCAATTTCTTTGTGCATAATCTGTTTTTAGCCTTTCATGCACACACTATCCTCACCAAAGCCTATCTGTCTTTGCTATCTAGTGTTGGCTGAACAATCTGCTTCTGCTTTTATCTTTCCTTAGGGCCATAAAAAATTATTCATGCTTCAGCATTTGCACTTGCCCATCTTCATGTATCTTGCTTCTCATGTTCCATTTACCTTTCACCTGAGGAATTAGCTTTTAGATAGATAAATTCACATTACAGGCTATCTCTTTTACAATCTTGTCAATTGTGAGGGGCCAATTGGTACTCCCTTTGCACACAGTCTTGAGTTGTGGCTTTGATAATAGAGTATTTCTTCTTATCTAAAAGATTTTTTTTTTAATCTCATTATTCATTTTTTCTGCAATGATTTATAATATTAGTTGCAGCCCCTTTGAACTTCTGGAGCGTTTTCGGATGCATGAATTTACTGAAGGATCCTTGCACCCTCATGAGTGTGTGCAGAGCTGATCATGATATGTCTTTATTCAAGTATACAGTTAAGTCTCTCTCTCTCTTTCTCTCTCTCTCATATACACATATTTAATGCTCTCATACTCTAAAGTACATAAAAGTTATATTAGCAATAGAGACAATTCCACACATTTTGTGCATCATAAAATCATTGCATTAATGGAAGTCTGGAATAACTTCAATATTCCATGAATGTGGTCACCAGAGGTTGATTTGCTGTGCAGAATATTGTATATGACAAGAAAAAGAAACAGCTGCATATGCATGACAGTTCTCATTAATTCCTTGATTGCATTTCAGTGTTTTTAGTTTTTACTTGAAATCCTTAACTTCCACAATTATTGAGAGCCTGTTATACATCCAAGTAAATTTCATGAGGATACTTTATGACATTTTTAGAATTTGTAAGAGAATTCAATAAAAAAGTGTCATTAAGCTAGGGTTTGGATGGAGAAGCTCACAAAATTGAAGTAAATAAAATTATGAACCCCGATAAGGGCTTCAAGCACATTACCCCCTGCAACAGTTAATACAAAATGAGTACGTTCCCATTCTGTATCCCTAGCATGTATTTAACCACTTTGGTTATTCTGCATGCAAGGCTGTATGTTTTTCTTTTGTCTGGTACATGTCAGATGAGTTTGGACGGCATATCATATTTCCATGTCAGATGAGTCAACAAATGTTTCTTTGTAACTGGATTATTTTTTTAAATTGTAGAAAGAGAAATGAGATTGAAGTACTTTCAAACCTCATCTAATTGGTAGTTATGACGTCTTTAAAACATGAAGTTGGATACAAACCTTCAGGTTTAATGATCTGTTTGTTTTCTTTTTTTTTTTTTTTAAAAAAAAAAAAAGAATTGAGATAATTTTCTAGCTCCAATGAACCTGTTGCATAATTGGTTTTGGCACTATTTGTAGAAATTCTAGGAGATTTAGTGTTGGTTTCATCCTAACTTTATCATACATTCTATTACCTCAATGCTCATATGAGGATGTAACTGTACTATCTAATCACAATTTTTCATCTAACTGAGAGTTGCAAAGCTCAAGTGTTTTAGTAGATATTTGAAGTATGATAACATGTTACCTAGCTGGAGAACTATCCAATATTGGATGAATTCATATATTTTAGGCCGTTATGTTCCCGAATTGATTGTTTTTTCTTGTTCTCTTATTACAGATGTTATTGGTGAAATATAAACGGAGTGTTATGTTTTTTGTTCCGCCAAAGCTCAGGAAAGAAGATACAGGCAGCCCATCACTATTGATACTTGGAAAAAAAATTAGTTCACCATGTAAAGCCTTTGGAAGTCCCTTAAAATAAGTTGGAAGGTCCTAATAAAGCATTGTGATAGTTAAATTATCTTGTAGATCCTCATTTACTTTTCCTCTCTCTTTTTTTTTTTTTTTTTTTTTTAGTAATTCTGTTTATTAATATTTTTGTTGAAAATATTGCTGTATAGATGATGAGGTTTTCTTCCAATGTAGATATCTATATATTTTTTATTTTAAATAAGTGTTCGTTCACTATTGTGTTTAATTCGCTGCTCTGGGGATTTTTTTTTTCTTTTTGCTGCAATTCCCTAAAAGACAATTTTAGTTGCTGTGTGCTTCAGATGATCAAAATAAGATTTTATGTATTAGCAACGTGCTTGGTATTGAAGATAAAAAGCAACTTTTAGGTTAGGGATATTGTTTATCACGAGGAACACGTTTAAATGCATCTTCAGATGCCTTTTTCTTCATGTCCTTGCTTAATTATTGACTTGCTAGTATTTTTTTACTGGGCCATTGATGTATATATAATTATGGGTCTTTTCAAAGCAAGTCGTATAACAGAAAAATCATAGTGTACATTCACAGTAACAGTGTCTTTACTTTTAGTTGCCGGTAGCCAGTTTGATTATTTTTTCCCCTTTATCATTAGATGTTTATACTTGTATGAAAGTTGTAACCACAACACTACATTGGTACCACAAATTAACCATCAATCCATCTCAGCAAGTTTCGATCCTAAAATTATGAGATCTTCATCTAAATGATTACCAATCTCACTGTCTAAATGGTTTTCTTGTCCTAGTTATTATGTGAAAATAGTCACTGGAACTGTGAACTTTTTTTTTCTTTTATATATTTTGTTTTATGTTGCAATTGCTCAAATACTTGGAGCACGTGCTAAGTCTACTTTGAACTTTGGAGGAGAAAATTGAGAAGCACGTGCTCAATACGTGGCCCTGCCTAAAGGAAAAAATGGAGACTAATTGAGAGGGGAACAGGAGAAGAGTCAAATATTAATGGTGAGTAGTGTTTTGTCTTGGATTTTTATGACTCGACGAAGCACAGTATATTGATAAAGATGCAGTCTGGCCATGTGGTGAAGTCATTTTCTTGTGCATGTGGACTTGATGCCATTAGCCATTGCTTTTCTCACAAAAGGAGATTGACTTTACTATGTGATTTCTACGTGGACTAGCCAACTAAAATACAGAATCATGATTTTAGCTCATTTATCATATGAGATCTATTTAATAATTGGATTTTGTTAGCAGTGCCTTAAAGGCATTATTAACGAGTAATTAATACAAATAAAATTAAATAAATTTATCTTAGAAAATGAGTTATTATTTAATCATTGCTTTTAGACTACTGTTTAACAAAATCTTTAATAATTTTTCATAGCCCTCGTAGGTTACATGAGTGAAAAAAATAATAAGAAGAAAACTCTGCTCCACTTAATAATTTTTCCTAGCCCTTGTGATTTAGCTAATGAAAGATTATAGAACCTGAGAGAAATAGTGAGATAATTATATTGTTGGTGTTTCAATTTTATATTTTTTATTTTAGTATTTAAATAAATTATTTTTATTCATAGTTTTTTTTTTTTTGCAAGAAAATTAAAATATAGAACAATTTTACTTTAAATATAATATTATACTTATATATTCAATCCATTTATCTCAATTGCTTTTTCTTTTTCACTTTTTATTATCAATATCATTTTTCAAAAATGGAAGAAACTATCATAAAGAAATAAAAGAAAAAACTAAGAGATATAAATAAAGTGAAAAGGTAGTGTAAAATAATATGTTTTATTAGTTTTATTAGAAATTCTGATCAAATATATCTAATTAAAAAAGAATTTATCGGTTTAAATACTTAATTGATAAAAAAAAAAAATTATACACTGAAATAGAAAATGATGAAGTTATACATATAATAATATATATAATCGACTGGATTATATTTCATGGCCCAAGTGAAAGTTTACGAGCACTAACTCGGAAAAGGGGTAAATTTTAACAGTTGGTAAATCATGATTCTTGAAAAATGTATTGTTTTTTCAATAAAGATTTAAGTCCTAAAAAGCGTAAAAATCATTTGTAAAAATAGCCTAACATAATATCAAGTGTATTCTTATCCATTTCTTGTGTTTACATTTGTTTATAAATAGGGTATAAATTTAAAAAAAAATAAAATTGATGAAGAATATGAAATTATGTACACTTTTTAAGAGAATATAAATGAATTTAAGAAGTCTAAGATGAGATATCTTTAAAAATGATTTATGGTAAGGACTACTCATGACTAGTCTAGAAGTAAACTATCTTTCTAGAAGTATCTTACCAATTCGCTCCTTATTATATCAAGTTTATTAATATGATTCTTGGTTCTTAGTCAGTTTTACCAGACAAAGAGTTGGAGTCTTTTACATATTTAGTCATATTATAATATATGGTTATCAATACTCAGAATTAAGGATATGTTAGTTATTGACATATCAAGATAGAATAAATCATTTAATCTTGATATTTAATCATGGCCTAATCTTAATATGAGACAAGAGACATAATATTAGGAGTCTGATACACTAGAATCTTGTCTATCCTATCTCGGCTAATTTTTTTGTATATTAATAAGAATAAAACATGTGTACCAATTATTTTTTTTGGTTGGCATAAATAGTATAAAATAACTATTTTTACTTATTACTTTCTCATATTCTCTCTACAAATTTTCATATATCTTTCTTTCATTAAATTATTCTATTAAAATTGATTATCTTTTTTATTTAAGAATTTTAAGGATTTAAGTTACTAACTTAAGTATCAAAGAGGTCTTATTGAGTTTAAATTTATCATTTTGATATTAATTGTTCAGCTTATAAATTCAAAAAAACATTTTAAACCTAAACTCACACACACAAAAAAAAATTCATCATCTTTCTTTAAAGATATTGGATGATAACAATTTTTAAAATAACAATTCACTCAATCGGTAATTTTTTTCACAAATTAAGTTGGACATGCTAGGCACAAGCATATCTATATTTTGATGCATGGTTTGTGAAACTCATGTTATTAAATAAATGGATTGTACATATATGAACATATAATAAATAAAGTAAAAATAAATAATGGAAGCAATTTTTTCAAGTATATATTATTATATTATAATATGAGAGAGTGAAAACAAGTAATTGAAATACTAACATTAATATGGATAGACGTTTACGCTATGCGCACCAACAAAGGTTGTAGCAAGTTGCAAGAAATTTCCCCATTTTATTTTAGTGCGATACAACTTTGTTTCAGCCACGCATTGTGTCCATCTGTTTATGTATGTTCAATAGGGACCTTTCAAACCTATCGTGGACAATTACTCTTTTCTTTCTTACTTTTTTCTACAATTCTATAATATAATGTTATGAATAGGTGTTCTTTCTTTTCTTAAAATTTCTATATTTAAATTAACCTAACTGAAGTGGCATGGAAAGGCTAAAGAAAAAAAAAAAATCTCCACTAATAAAAATCTTCTCATTATATGTTGATTCCAGCGATAAAAAACTTATTCCCTTTAAATAAGGTATCGAGTTCAAGTATTGAAAAAGTTTTATATATTTTAAATCTCTTCCGATTCGAGCATAAATGAGTTAAATTCAATAAATTTGAATATTAAATGATCATACCAAAAAAAAAAAACTAATAACCAGCTATGTTAATATTTAACTTCAAAACTTCTATATCATACCAATTCTAGTTATATCTACCAATTTTAGTTATATATGTAGAAGTGTTGTATTCTTATTTATAATATAAGAGATTAAAAATTCAGATATTTACATCTCTTCTCTTTTTAAAATTTTTTTTAATGTATTAAAAAATATTTCAAGTATAATCTTGATACTTAACCCTAGATTTATATAAATCTTTGGCATGCAATGTATATAATTAAGATTCTTTTCTTGATATGAGATACAAGTTTTTATTGCAAGACGTACGGCTGCTTTGATGCTTTATTAATTTATTCACTTCCCTTATTTGTTTATATTTCAACATATATTATAAGAGTAAATAAATATTACAGTCCCAATCTAAGATCCTTATTTTATATCTATACATACTTTTTTCAAGACATCTTTGTCACCTAAATAATATTTTAATAAATAAAATATAGTTCATCTACCATTCCAAGACCTAATGAAAATAATAATAATAATAATATTTTTTTTTTCCATATTTTCTGCTAACAAAAAAGAAAAGAAAGAATTAATTATGACCTAATGAAAATAAAAATTAAGAATATTGTTATTAATCTTAATTATGTAATTTGTTCTTCTCAATGTTAATCAATTATATAATTTATTTTGGGCAACAAAACGAAATTATTATATTACTTTTCACACACGACACCTTATATAATGTATATCCAATGCCTTCTCCTTCATACATATATATAAATAAACACATAAACCGTGTGCAATAAAAGAGTGTCCCTCATGTTTTCTGGTTTTTTATAAAGTGTTGTGGCCGTCTCCCCCAATTCATCTCTACTACCACTCTCTCTCTCTCTCTCTCTCTCTCTCTCTCTCTCTAATACAAAACAAAAAAAAAAATTATGAGCACAGCACCTAAAGGAGCCGCTGCATCATCAGAGCCAAGTACTGAATGTTGCATGTGTGGGGATTTTGGCCTTTCTTATGAGCTTTTCCAATGCAAAATTTGCCATTTCAGATCTCAACACAGGTACTCTGTTTCTATATGTAAAAATATTATAAGAAGTTGAATTTTTCTCTATTTTATAAAAATGAACTTGAATTTCTTTCTGGGTTTTGTCAATTTCATCAAAATGAACTTGAAATTCTTTCTGGATTTTGTCCATTTGGTCAAAATTCACAATATTTTCTAATCAAAATCTAAAATTTTATCTTTTTTTTTTTTTATTTTTTTATTTTTTATTATACAGATATTGTAGCAATCTTTATCCAAAAGCAGAGTCGTACCAAGTATGCAATTGGTGTATAAGCAATGAAGCAAAAGAGAAATCACAAAATTCTTCAAATTCATCATCATCAAATAAAAACAGCAGCGAGGATGATAGTAACAAGATCAAGAAATTAAAGAGCCAAAGAAGTAGTAATTTACAGTTACAAGTTATCAATAGCCCAATCAAGAAACAGAAGTCACCTGAAAGATCACCAGTGACGACCCGAAGAAGACTCATCACAAATGGTAGATTAGAAGAGATAAAGCTTATTAGAAGAACAAAATCAGAAGAAATATCAAATACTAATAATAATGGAATCACAATTAAGCAAGTGTTTAGAAACAAGGTGAGAAGGTATAAGCTTCTTGATGAGGTTTCCAGCTGATGAATGATGATGTTTACAATTTCTTATCATTATCAGTTCATTATCACATAATTAAGAGAGTTAATATTATTATTATTGGGTTTTTTTTTTTTTGGAAATTTTTGGTCCATAGATTGTATAGTTGATGAGATTTTTTGAAATGGAATAATGGAGAGTGTCATTTTCACTGCATTGTTCACTGTATATTTATTATTAATTTCAAGCAGAAATTTCTAGAAATTGAAAATGATAAATCCACCAATCATCATCACATTATAATTTTGTAGCCAATCAAGGCCAAGTCTATTTTTGGTCATGTCTACAGTTTTTTTTATTATTATTAAAGTCTGGAAAAAGAGAAAAAGTTTGATTGGTTCGTTACAACTTACTAGGTAAGGAATTATAATTTTACCGGTACGCGTAACGCGTTATAGGCTCGTAAAAGGAACGCCACAATATGACTTTCTGGTCAACTCCTGTATATATGTTTGTTAAATGTTTATGGAAAAAGTTTATTAAATTTAAATATTATCATTGATAATTTTATATATATATATATATATATATATATATATATATATATATATATCCAATTTATTATATATGAGTTAATAGAAAAATATATAAATAAATTTTAGTTAAAATTTATAATAATATAATGATGTGAAAAAAATGGATAAAATAATTTTATCTAAGTTTAATATTTAAAAGAGACTATTAGCTCAAACTTTATTATAACTGTATTGATTCAAATTAAAAAAAAAAAAAAAAAATTGAATATTTTGTTAGTGAGTGCTATTAGAATTAAGATTATAATCGAATCCAACTGAATCAAATTTTAATTTTTTTAAATTTAATTTGATTTATTTTTTTTTAAATTTGACCTCAAATTAAACTTAAATATTATACTTGGACTCATATCATTTAACTATTAGAAAAGCCTGAATTGTGCTCATAATAAATTATAATTGAATTAAAATTGAGTTTGAAATCATCGTGTTGAAATTAGTTTATAACTTATTAAAATTCTTAATTTGCTAATTATTTATTTATAATAAAATAATTATAAAAATAAATACTTAAAATTAATATAAAAATAAAAGCATCTAATTAATAAAAAAAATTAATCATAAAATTCAACAAGACATAATCTCAAATATATTAATTAATAAAATATTAAAATATTAGATTATATAATACTTATATAATCTTAATCTAAAACTAATATCACATAAATATTATTATAATTATATAATATTTAGTTAAAAGTTACCTATTTTATTTTTTTAAGAATGTAGTATTGACTTTATTAAAAAGCTCAATTTTATAATATCATCAAATTATTTATTTATATGTTTTAGATGTTTATGTTATTCGATTAATTTAATAATTAAAATATATATAACTTATAGATTGAGTGAATCAATATTTTATTTTATCATTAAGAAAAGAAATAATAATTTTACTAATAAGAGTAATTTTTGTTAAAAATTAAAAATAAAATTAAATATATAATTTATTTTTTTAATATATATATATATATATATATAAGAAAATTAAGAATATATACATTTTATTCAAATTACATTACCAAAAAAATTATAAAATATATATATATTTTTTGGAGTGTTAAAATTATTAGGCTAATAATACTAATACTCAAACTGTTTGTGCTTGCGAATTTATTCACGAGTTTATAATTAAACTATTCACAAGTTTAATCGAGTTGAGTTTAATTTTATTCATTCAAACTCAATTTGTTTATTCGTTAAATTTTAAAATAAGATTCAAATTTTACTTATTTATAAAATAAATTCAACACAAATGAATTTTTATTAAGTTAAATAAATTCAACACAAATGAATTTTTATCAAGTTGAGTATCACACTGCTCGTGAGCTAACTTGACTCATTTACAGCCCTAATTATTATTCTAGTTAAGGAGCAATTAATGCATATAAACATAAACAAATTTATTTAGAAATGAGTAGAATGCGAGAGAAAACAAAAATTTGAAGAAATTTGTATTTAATTAATTATACAATTGCTATAATTTAAAGTGACGAGTTAACTATTTTTCTCTAAATTAATTTATGAAATATTAAATGTTTTAACTCATTAGCCAATATCTTAACTTATGAATTTTTTTTTTATTCTTAAACAATTCTTAGTCTCATATATTGATTAACATATAAATATTCACACATTAAAATAGTAACCGAATTGTACTATCCTTTTCATATCATCTAACTTGTATTCTTACATTTTTAAAATTTCGTGAAATTTATCATGAATAGATTTTTTTTGTCTTGCTACGTGGCAAATAGATATGGAATGGGGAAAAAAATAACATAAATAGTAGTTTTGAAATATAAAAATAAAATTTGGAATTAAAAATTATTTTAATATGCTGCAAAAATTTAATTGGGTTTGAATGGAGAAATATATTTGATTATAATAGCAATTATGAAAGTGATAGTTGCTTCATCTAATTAAAAATCTTAACAAGACAAGTGAATAATTAATAAAAAATTAATTAATTAACTATCATAATAATTAATTAATGAATTTGGGTAATTTAAAGTCATTGTTGAGGCTTATTATATTGTAATTTGAAAATTATATTTTTCATTAATGTCAAAACTAAAAATCATTCTTCACGGCGTTGCATAAAATTATTTGTCTTGTTATAACCCTTTCATTTACGAAAATTTCTTCATTTTGAGCTCATAAAAAATATATATATAATGTGAATATAAATCAATTTCCAATGAAAAGTTTGTAATTTTAGTGAGCTGTGAGCAAACTCTTCATATCATCATTGTTGTTATTAGTGAGCTGTTAAAATGATTTATTTTGCTAAATCTCACTGTAATTCGGTCCCAGCATGAGCTTAATTATGTTAAAATATTAAAATAGGTAGGCAGCCAGCCTAATAGCAATATATATATTTCAAATATTGAATGATGATATGAGACAACATTAAACAATATTTAGGCATATAATTTCTTCAAATGAATTAGTCTTTTATTAAACAAGATATAGTGTTTTTCAAGTTTTACTTAGTTTAAATATATTTTACATATTTTGTTAAAATATATATATATATATATATGTTTTATATATAACATATAACTATTAATTTTTTTAATTACTAATAACTACTTCAAACTCGTTTGATAATTTTATTTTAATAATAATTGTTAACATATAGATAGTTAAATAATTATTATTTAACTTTTATTTGGAGTTTTTTTTTAAATAATTTTATTTAATTAAATAAAAAATTAAATTATTCAACTAAAAAATTTAAATAAAAAAATAATATTTATCCCATTATATATATTAACAATAATAACTAATAATTATTTTATCAAATACTTAATAATAATCAGTTATCAGCTAATACTTATTAACTAATAGCTAATAGCTATACAATAAATAGCTAAATCAAATACGACTTTAATGATATTGAAATCGTCTTTAAAATTAAAAAATATCAGTTTTGATTATTCGAAAAAAAATAAAATAAAATAAAAAATTTCTTATTCTTATTAAACTAAGTTGAATTTTTGTTGTTTTCATTTATAAAAATAATTAAATATTCAGACGATATGAATTTTTTATCAGAATATACATGTAATTATTTTCAAATTATGATGGTCAAGTTGTGCTAAAATGAGCTATTAGGTTAAATCCAACTACAGAAATTATTTAAATGCATATCTTTTGTAACAAAGAAACTAATAATAAAATGGATTATGATTTAGAATTTCTCATATGTACAAACAATAAATAATACTTTTAAATTAATATGACATAATGATCTAAAAGAATAAGATTGAGCTGTCAATCATGTACTTGATTTTTATTTTATTAATTTTTGGAACTGAATCATATGATATATTGGAGACAGGAATTATGTGTCCAAGACAAATAGAATTTAATCAAGAAAACGAATTAATTCGATTCTAATAACAAGCCCTTATAATGTTTCTCACGAGAGATCTATTTTGATCTTGTCTACCATAAACATAATTACATATCTAAAATTAATATATTATATTTGAAGAATCTTATAATATATTTTTTTATTATATAAAACAATCATTTTTATTTTTATTTTTCATACATTAATATAATATATAATTGGCATGGACATTTCTTCACTTTAATTATATAATAATATACGTTTATACGAATATAAAAAGTATATTTTCATTTCATTTAATAAAATTTTTTAAATTGAATGAATGAAAAACTATGTCTAATATAATATTGAGAATATTATATAAATATATTATTTTTTATTTTTTTTTAATTTGATAGTTGGTCTTTTTTTTGATATATGTATAATATATTTTAATATATGTTTGGTATATATCATATTTTTTTAAAAAAATATTTTAGAGATATAATATTTTTGAAAAAATATTTTTAGATATGTAGTATTTTTGAAAAAAAAAAAATAATAGTAAAAATAAAATATTTTTTATTTTTTCAGTATTTTTGAAAAAATTCATATAATATTATTATCTGATATTTAAAGCCCAAGCCCATGCCAAAAAACTGTCCAATCCAGTCCAGTTCTTTTGGTCTTTCAATCTCGCCTCATTGAAGAAAGAACTACTGCAATGTAAGGCCGATAAGACACTAGTTTTTCTAAGGGCCAAAACTTGTTAATGGACCCTTCGCTATAATCGGCGTGGAAAAGATAACCGGGGAAATTATGCTCATCGACTCAAAATGGAAAAAGATTTCAAAATAATAAGGCATATTATTTTCTTTTATAATGGAAAAAAGGCATAATATTTTTTTTTTTTAGTATTAGTGAGAGGAAATTAATTCTGAATTTATTGTCAGTAGACTATATACTTTCCATTAGACTATATAAAAAAAAAAAAAAGAGCATAATATTGAATTCACATAAATATATAGTTTTTCAGTTTCTTTTTATATATAAAAATGAAAATTATAATAAAAACTAAGATATTTATTTTAATATATACTTTGTTTAATTTATTTTTAAAATTAAATATTTAATCCTTTAGTAAATGAAAAAGAGGTCAATGTACAGTGTAAATTTGATTTTAAAAATTACTTATTTTTTTTCAGAAAAAAAAAAGAATTAAAGAATTAATTTTCAGAAATTTTAGAAATAAAGTATTTGATTTTAATAAATGAAAAAACAAAACATTTCTATTTAATGACATGTTTTCATTAATTTAGTGATTGATGAAAGTTAATATAGTATACAATACTTTTCATGAAAAAAATAAATAAATAAATGAGATTATAGTCTTCAATTAGATATAAAAAATTATCAGAGTTTGATTAAAGTGATTGGACTGAATTTTTCTTGAAATGTATGAAGTATAAGAATTTTGAAGAAGAAAATATTTTTTTTCTAATTCTAGTTTTTAGTAAAAGAAGCAAATGAGAAGTTATGAAATTAGATATCATTTAGAGATGAGCAACTTCCTTTTTATATTAATTTGATTCAACCGTTGGATCAAAGTTGATATATAAGTAGCAACAAGTATCCTGGACATACAACCTCCATAATGTTAGATAATTTTGGCATCATACATGCCATTTAGACGCTGTTACATAAAGACGTCGAGTCTGTGATCTCTATTGAGAAGGTCGGTCTTTGCTTGGTTATCAGGTAAGAGTGAATCAGATTCAGTAGTATTCCTTCGGTGGACGAGCCGTCATCTTGCCTAGACGAGGTGTTCGGCCTTATGAGCTAGTGAGCCTCCTAATGGGCCTTCTTCATCTTAAACCCATTTATAAGTAATTATTTTTATCAATTATCAAGAATCAATAAAGTCTAGCTCAAATAGTTAAGGTTAAGATCCGTTCCTAAATTCCTACCACACTTTCATAAACCGAAAATTTTTAGTTTTCTTGAGTTTGGTTTCTGTTAAGATTGAGTTGTAAACACTTGTAATAATATTTACATTATATATAATATCTGTTTGAAAAATAAAATTTAGATATGAACAACGACTTGCCAATAACACGAGGCGCAGGTGACCTAAATGGCCGTATTAGTTAACCGTTTGGGGTCCATACCAAAGACAAATTGGTCGAGTGAGGCAACTATATTCTTTATATAATTGGATTCAGAATTTTAAGTCACATAAGTAGCAATAATTTATAGTTAGGTAGAAGGTCCATCCTCAATTACCAGAATCCAATTGGAGTGGGGGCACCTTATTTGACTACTCGTTTTCTTGTCTTTTAACTTGTCCAATTCAAACTACTGTAATTATCAACCTGAAACTACTTTATCTCATGTTTATTGATTGTCTATGTATTTACCTATATTTGTCGCCTTCTTCACGTGGATATGAATTTTAGATCAACCTATTATGTAGAATTATAAATTAATAATAATTATTAAATATTATTAATTAATGATTATTTATAAAATTATTATGATAATTAATTATTTAAATCATAAAATAATATGTATTGTAATTAACACATTAATATATCATATTACTATTAGTTAATTCATAATTCTACATGATAAATTAGATTAATTTAAAAATTTCTCTTCTTATATATATATATATGGGCATGCATGATTTTTGATTATCAAATAATTATTTTAATCCCATTATTTAATGATGATTAATTTAATTAATAAATATCAAGAACTAATCATTGATTTTTTTCCCAATTTAGATAAAAAAAAAATAACAAATATTTCATTCAGATAGTAATATAAAATGTTTGAATTTTAGATTTTCACGAGTAATATTTCTTATATACAAACAAAAGAAAACGACAACGTTTTTTATTTTTATTTTAAGAGAGCTGAGTAGAGAATAATATAAGCATGCCCTATACAACAAAATAATTGAAAGCTTTCTAATGATTGTGCCAAAAGTAAAAGATGGGTCACATATGACCTTCTTTTTGTGCAGCATTATGTGCTTAGTTAGATTGGTATATAGTTTCTCCCATCTCCGGCCCTCCATCATGCGAAAAAGATTCTATCCAACATAAAAGGAAATGAAAAATGGGCAGATATATAATTAATGGAATGATCAATAATAATGGTTTTTTAGAATAATTAACCACATGAATGTTACTTACTTATACTTTTCAGGATCATTATAATTAATTATAGGCATCCATGCATACTTGCATACTCTATATGCTTTCCAGTCATGTAGCCAATTATTATAAATTTAAATCATCGTATGAGATGACTATTAATTTAAATATAAAATTATAAAATATTAGTATGATATTAAAATTTTTAATAATCAATTATTTTAAATAATAATCTATTTAAATTCATGTTTAGTACAGTTCTGAAATCAAATTTAGAGCTAATAAATGAGTAAAAAAAGTTATTATTATAATTTTATTAGTTTAATTGGTTATGTTCCAATAGAATGGAACATATGTGTCAAATAATATGATAATACATAATTTGGAATAAGGTTGAGGTAGACAATATAATTCAATGCAAGATGGCACCTATAAGATTCAACATGATTAGGGTTTGAGTCTTGATATGTATATATAGTAGCATGTGCAGTGAAAAGATTGGACCTCATTCTAATTTATCATTAGATAACAACGTATTCAAAAGTAATTTTCAACATCATTTGAGTCCAAAACTATACAAAAGTAAAAAAGAAAAAAAAAATGATCGGCCAATGATCCAATCAATTTTGGCAATTACAATTAGTAGGTAACCAATCAATAATATTTCCTTTGTCTCATTTTGATAGAGTTTTTTTTTTCCTTTATTTAATATTTCAAAAACTTTTTTTTTCTTCTTATTATTAATTTAGTAGTACTTCGTTTAAAATGCCCTTATTAAATTATATGAATATCGGGATGAGGGGTTGATGTGTATTTTTACACAACAGTCGCTTATGTGTCCAATTTTAAGTATTTAAAATTTTTTATAAAAATTTATAAAAATTATAATTTGATAGTGTTTCATATAATGAATCCAATAATTTATTTTTTATGCTAAACAAAAATCAAATGGATAGAAAAAAATGCATTATAAATTTTCTGTATTATATTTAACGGTTTAGATTTAATATATTTATAATACATTTTTAGTTGTCCATTTGATTTTTATTTAGTATAAAAAATACATCATTAGATTCATTATATGAAATACTATCAAATTATAATTTTTATAAATTTTTATAAAAAAATTTAGATATCTAAAATTAAACACATGAAAAATTACTGTGTAAAAATATACAGCAACCGTCCTCGACCCATGAATATCATCACTCAAAATTTTCACTCATTTACTTTTAATTACAGAATATTTGGAATGACAATATTTGATATAATTATAAATTTAATATTTGGCACACTTGTGATTGATACATAATATATATTAAATAAAAATATTTTTATTAATTTAATAAGAATAATAAATATTTTTTTTATGATACTTGTTTTTATAGAATCCTATTTATTTACCTATATATAATAAAAAATTAACTTTAAGCAGAGCTGAAATTCAAAATATTACAATATTATTTTTCTAACGAGCATTTGTTGATTTGCTGTATCACACGATTATTTAGAAGCGGAGAAGTCAAAGTTACTGTTATTATGTGGGTTCAGAGTCAAAGATGAACTGTCAAGTCCGAAAGTTGCCATTAATTTTCAAACACCACAATTTTTGAATGACAATTTTAGCCAATCAGAGGTTGCAAGTTGGCTGCTCTGTCTCTTGTATTTTGCTTTTTTAAGGAATAAAACGGATCTAAAGTAAGGAATCCATCTACCAAAAAAATTTATTTATATTTTTATATTTTACCCATCACATTTTTTCAACATTCAACGTAATCTACAAGCTTTTATACTTTATATTAAATAAAATAAATGAAATCCCCAACTCAATTTGGTTGGTGTTATTTCTTTCTTTTCTTAAAAAAAAAAAATTAATCTTTCAATAACGATAAAATGAAAAATTAATTATAGACGGATCAATAATTTTATTTTATAAAAAATTAAATTTAAATTATATGATAAATTTTTTTATAAATTAATGAAAGTTCTACATGACTTTATCTGTTTTTATTAGAAATATAAATTTAATAAAGTGTGCAAAAATTAATATTTATATAATCATAACACATCACATCTATTTTGTAATATTTATCTTTAAAAATAATTGAAGTTATCCATACATGATCAACCTTGCTTATTAAATATAAAAATAATAATATTAAATTCATCTTTTAATTAGTGATATTTTAGTCATTTTCATAATTAAAATATCTTAAATTTAAGTAAATCATGTTAAATTTATTAAAAAATACTTGAATTTAATTTAAACCCAATTATGTAGTTGGCACCGTGATTAATGGACCAATTCATTGTGATTGTTTGTTTTATGTTACTTTGATCTTTTTGATAAATATATTAAAAAAGAAAGAAAGAAAGATTAACATGACTGCCATAACGGCTTAATCATCTATATATAAACTTTCACATTACTTTCTAACTAATCATGCACAGTAAAATGTCATTATCCAATACCAACTGCTAGTAGATAATTATAACTTTGTGCAACCACTATAGTCTATATAATAAAATACTTATTTTTCTTAATCTGGTGATGCACTCAGTAATCAATTCCAAGCTTAATGTTTAAAACTCTATTTGTGTTAATATATAAGATAATCATATAGTTAATCAATCTAATGCCAAGGACAGAAGGATGTAAAAGATATGACGAAACCTAATAATGACTTAATTCTTTTACTATTTCCTTCTTTTTTTTTTTCAAATAGCTCAACCCCCAATTTTTTTTATTGAAGATTTTTAAAAAATAAAAAAATTAAGCTATTAGTACTTGAATTATTTTCATATTTAAAATATTAAAATTTATATCAATAATTCATACGTCCAAGGTTCATGTAACAGAAATTTTAATTTTGGTTTATTTGATTCTCTCTCTTCTCTTTTTCTTTTATTGTTCCCTAAATTTTTTTTAAAATTGGACTGATTAAAGAACCGATAAAGATAAAGAGTTAGAGGTTAGACCGAGATTGAACCGGTTAAATTGAAAAAAAATCAGTATTCATATATATGTATATATAATTTAATATTTATTATATATATGATGAAAATAAATATAATTTGACATTTATTATTTTTGATTAAAAATTTAAAAATTTAAAAAAATAAAAAAAAAATTTATGACCCTCGAACCGGAAAAACTGACCTGATTTGACCGATTCACCGACTGATTTACTGATTTTTTAAAACTAACCAGACCAATTCTTAATTTGATTCTTAATTTTTCTGTTTGATCGGTTGATCTTGTCCGATTTTAACAATAATGGTTTCCCTTTTTTCCTTTGTTTCTCTTTCTTTGATCCCTCTATTCATCGACCTCGCTAGTCTAAAATCGCTCCACTTGACTAGATCCTCAATTAAAATCATATTTTATTATAATGTGCGATATTTTATTACTGTAAATCGTAATTTAATGTTTAACATTAAAATTTAAAATTATGTTTTGTTATCTTAAAATATAATTTTAGTCTTTTAAATTATAAATAACAGTTTATTATAAAATTTGTTTTTATAAAATTCATTTTAACGAAATTCGTTGTGACAATTATATTGCCAAACACCAACAATATCAACTTGTCTCTCAATCAAGTAATCGATTTTCAATTACTTTGTTTCTCTCTCTTTAATCCCTCTCTCTGTCCAAGTAACTCAACAATTTCACTCAACTCTTCCTTTAACTCCATGGACAAATTCACTGCCAATATAAGAGATGATAAAGAAGACACATATGTGATATTTCTTGTTCGGCTTGCGAATTCTTAGATATTTTTTCTCCAATTTTACATATGAACTCTATAATAAGCTGGATGTTTGTTGGAATCCTTATGTGTTTGTATTTTTAGTGAGTGATTGTGGTCATCGTACTTATTGGGTTTTTTATGGGTTTGGATCAGAAGGTGAAGAAAGTGATGCATGGGAAACTTGTGTTTGTTGGAGTCTTGTATGCTTTTGATTTTTGTAGTGATTGATTTCTTAGGTAATTATTTGCAGAGATATTGTAATTTTTTATTTAGATACTGTGAAAATCAAGGGTTAGAAAAAAAAAAAAAAAAAAAGGGAAAATAAACATATTTCAGATTTGAGTTTTGTGGGAACTTGATTATAGTCTAATCAAGGACCAATGTAAAATTTTTTAGAAGGAGATACCTTTTTATATTGAAAGAATGAGTATAAATTTTATGAAATGACTATTATAATAAAATAAATTTATTTAAAAAATATAAAATGATAAAAAGTACAAAAAAAAAATTTAATCAAAAATAATAAAAAATTATATTATAATATCATTGAAAAAAAAATAAAATTGAAAAGAAAATGAAAAAAAAAGTAAAATTAAAAAGAAAATAAAGAAAAAATGAAATAAAATGAGATTAAATAATATTTTATTAGAGATTAAAAAATTAATTTTTTAAAATAGAATCACTATTTATTAATTTTAGAGACTAAATAATAATTTATTTTAAAAATTAAGGATATAAAAAAGAAAAAATAAAGAAAATTGAATTAAATAATATTTTATTAGAAATTAAAAAAGTTAATGTTTTAAAATAAAAAAATTATTTTATAAATTTTAAGAATTAAATTATAATTTTATATTAAAAAATAAAGAGGCACATGAATCTTGCCTAAACTTAGTTCCGCCGTTGAGAATAATGGAGCTCAAGATCACTGATTTTTTGAAAGCTGAGAAATTTTTTATAAGATGAGATGTGTTTTACGGTTCAATTTGGGTGTGAATGGTGAAGAAAGAGAGAGGGAGAGAGAGAGAGAGAGAGAGAGAGAAGAAACAAAGGGAGAGAGATTGGGAAAAAAGATGGAGAAAGAAAAAAAAAAAAAAAAAGAAAAGTTAACCCCCAATTAACTTATTCAGTTAGTTGGTTTTCCTAGAACTAGGAGAGATGGTGTTTATAATTGCAAACTAACTCACAAAATATGGTAAAATTATTAAGTTTATAAAAATGTGATAGAATTGTAAAATATTGAAAGTATGGGGCAGATAAATTCATTAGCCCTAATTCATATAGTACGTGGGAAGCATTACTCGACATTTCTAATAATTTAAGTTGTAAAAGTTTAAGAAAATATTGGCAATTTAATTTTGCTAATTAAATTTACTTGTTTAAAAATAAAAATTAGGTTAATTATTATTGTATTTTATAATATATTCCTTTCATTTTTTTTCAAAAAATTATCGTTTAATATTTTGACATTTTAATATAAAAAATTAAAATATTTTTTTTTTAAAATTTAAAAGTGGAGAAATAAAAGTAACTAATATAATGTATTGACAAGAAAAAAAAAATAAAAATAAAGCTGAAAAAAATAATAAATAATTTCTTAAAATCTTAAGATCACAGATATCTTCGAGGAGTTACAAATTACAAAAATTGAAAATTAGAAAAAGCAAATTTCAATTGTAGAGTGGATAAAGTAAAAGTGAAAATGGATCAATTGCCCCACCAGGCAACAACTTTGAGCCAAGCCCGAGAAATTCCACTAAAAGTTGCAGGCGTTTGCATGTAAAAACCATTAAAATAGTTAGCCACAGACCGAACTCGCATTCAAAATTTTCAAAGCTTTGGATTTATTTCATATCTCTCTCTCTCTCATCTCCAAAGCTGTAAAAACAGTACATCCCTTTAATCTTTACTCTTTAGACTTCCCCCCACCTCCAGCACCCTTTTGTAGTTACTATTAGTTATGGCTTCTGCCGCTCTACTGCTTTCCTATCTCCATCTTCTTCTTTTGAATCTATATCCCACTTTCTCTCTTTGTTTCCCAAACAACTCTCCTGAATAATATTTTCTTTTTTCTTTCTCTTCTTCTTCTTCTTATTATGGGTTACCTCTCTTGCAATGCAGAGTCTGCAATTGCTACTTGTGATCCATACATCTGGGATGGTAAAAGAAGGAAAAACAAATCCAATAAAAACAAACCCAATAAGCCCATTAAAATCAGGGATTTCACTTACTCTGATTTAGTAAAAGCCACTAACGGATTCTCTGCCGACAGTTTTCTAGGCAAAGGCAGCCATGGTACCGTTTACAAAGCTTCTCTCGACGACGGTAAACTTACAGCCGCCGTAAAAAAAACATATCCAAATCCATCAATAACTCTTCACAATAACTGTACCAGTAACTGCACCACTTGCACAACTCCAGCAGAGAACGAGATTGAGATTCTCTCCAGAGTTCATCACCCTAGACTCGTTAATCTCATTGGCTTTGGTGTAGATTCTAAAAACCGGAAATTACTAGTTGTACAGTATATGCCGAATGGTTCATTATACTCCCTTTTACACTGTACTTCTAGACCGCCCGGTTGGACCAGGCGGGTCCGATTCGCTTTACAAGTAGCTAAGGCTGTTCTAGCTTTGCACTCTTCGAATCCGCCGGTGATTCACCGAGACATAAAATCGTCGAATGTGTTAATCGATGAAAACTGGAAAGCGAGGCTAGGAGATTTCGGGCTCGCGTTAAGAGGACACGTGGAGGATGTACGCGTCAAGTGTACGCCGCCGGCGGGTACGTTAGGGTATCTCGATCCTGGATATCTCGCTCCCGGCGATTTAAGTACTAAGAGTGACGTTTTCAGTTTTGGGATCTTACTTTTGGAAATTATAAGTGGCAGAAATGCAATTGATGTCAACTATAGCCCTCCATCCATCGTCGATTGGGCTGTTCCGTTGATTAAACGCGGTGATTTCTCTGCGATTTGCGATCATCGAATCGGGTCTTCGGTGGATCCCGGAGTTATCAAGAATCTAGCTATTCTAGCCGCAAGGTGCGTGAGATCCACAACAGAGAAGCGTCCCGGAATGGGAGAGATAGTAGAGGGATTAAAAGTTGTGAGCAAGGTAGTTCACGCGCCGCCTATATGGAATCGTTTAAGGAGGCGCGTGGGACGCACTGAAGAATCCCGGCCGTTTGAAGCGGGGGTTGATTCAAATGAGGAGGTTATTAATGTTAATGCAAGCAACAAGCCTGTAAGGATGGGAAGCAGGAGAAACAGGAAAGTATCGAGTGTAGAATATAGAAATGAAACGATTGGTTGGTTAGGGGAGAGGGTAATTAGATCAAAATCAATTGGTTCTTTTGGCGAGATTAAAATGGGCGGCTCTGATTTTAGAAGAAAGACCGGAGTGGCAGTGAAAATTCCATTAGTAAAGCTAAGCAAATCAAGGTCTATGGGAGTGTTGCAGAGTCCACACCTTCTAAATTACAACAACAATAATAATAATAATAAAGGGTTCGTTTTTGAAATAAAGAAAGAGATTGATTCAAGAGAAACCGAGACCTCTATGCCAAAGCTGTTCATTGGTTTCGACGAGAAATGTGAAAGAGAAATGCAAGAGAAGCCATTGGTTTCAATCATTTAAAAATTGTAGTTACGTAGTTTGATTTTTGGCAAAAATTAAAAACTCCTAGTATTACGTATGTCATGTTGTGAGTTGATGAATTTTGGGTATGAAACCCAAATGGGTTTTTGTTTAAATTTGGGAAAAATGTTGAGGATTCATCAACTTACAACAGATCATATCAATCTAGCTTCAGTTGCAATTCCAATATGTATTAAACTGTTTGTTTTTGTATTACATATTGTACTATCAAATCTATATGAAAGTTTGTACTTGTAGTTTCTAATTCTGAGTATATTTTCACAGTTTTCTAAGATTTTCTGGACTGTTATCTCAGTGAAGGCTTAGAATTTTTTGTACTTTATCCAAAGATCCAAGGGGCAGGCATATATTCCTACCTTATAGCAGAGGAGCAATTTCTGTTTTTAGTTTTACCCATTATTAAATAAATTATTATGAAATTAAAGGATTGTATCCTCTATCCTTGCAATGACTAGAAGAATCATGCTCTTTCTGAAAGAAGACAATAGGGGCATTTCTCATTCTCAATTACATATAGAAATAAAATCAAACAAATATAGCAATTTTTATTTGGACTTTTTGAAAAAAATTTACTCCATATGTACAGCTTTCGTTCCACAAAGACATTATCTAGGGAAGTTAATAAATTGGGGGTAGTGATAAGGCAAAATCATAAGAACAGGTAATATCTAATTTGAGAGGGTATTAAAACTAAAATCCTTCTGAATCTGTGGTGAATGAGAACACACATGACAAGACTGAGATCAAGCTCAAGCTAAGTTCCAAAAGTAATTAATGTATGGAGATCTAATGGGTCCTGTTTACTTAT
Organism: Aleurites moluccanus; assembly: GCA_948193065.1. Taxonomy (NCBI): domain Eukaryota; kingdom Viridiplantae; phylum Streptophyta; class Magnoliopsida; order Malpighiales; family Euphorbiaceae; genus Aleurites; species Aleurites moluccanus. The sequence continues at coordinate 32,059 of CANXYC010403453.1, forward strand.
TGGATACTATAGTTGAAAATGATTCTTCTTTGAATGACAAAGTTGATGTTTGTAGATATATGGTAGGATAGGAATGGCTGTTAGCCTTAGCCATTTAGCTCCAACTTCAGGCTTTTTAAGCCTTCAAATTCAATTCTACTTGCTAGATTTTATTAATTGTTTTTACTATTTATATTATTATTATTATTTTATTTTATTTTTTACTTTTTTTAGTGTTAAAGAGATGAATTTATTATTCAAACTTACTCCTCTCTATAAACTGTAGCGCTCTCTCTCTATTCTTTAACTTAGAGATCTGATTTTTATTTGACTTAGGGATCTGATTTTTTATTTTGGGCTGCCGTTGATCTTTTTTGACCGACGGTAGCCTTTCCTTTTTTCTCCTTTATTTCCTTGTTTCCTCAGATCTTTTATTTTTCTTGTCTAGTGTGCTTAGTTTCTTATGATCTCTATCTCTAATGGTAGTTTTTTGCTTTTAAAGAAAGAGAAATAATCAACACTGATAATTTTTTGGGTTGTTTTTTATTGTGATCTCAGATCTATTTTGACAATCGATTTTATTTGTGTAAGTGTGCAGTTCGGCCATAAATTATTGATAGATATCCTGAATTTTTTATATTTTAGTCTCAATTTTAGTCTCAATTTTGAGATTATATTTTAATTGTCATGTTGGATTTTTTTTCTTCTCTCAAATTTGTAATTAGGGATGTTATGGGAATATGAGTTATAGTATTGTATTTTTTCCTAAATCTTGTATTTTAATTTTTGTATGTTGTTGATCTTATTAATATAGTTTCTTTGTTATTTCAAAAAAAAAAGATGAATTTATTGCCCAATCATAAAATACACTACTACTAGATTATGCGCATTAATTTATGCATATGACGTAAAATTTCATACTTTCTCCGTTTAAAAAATATAAATTCTTTTTTTTTTTCATCCCTTCCAAATTATATGTCACTTTTACATTTCAAAAAATTGTTATTTTATTAATTTATTAATATATTATTATTTAATATATTTCATTATTAAGATATCATATTTTTATCAATCAACTATTAATTAATTTTATTAAACTTTTAACTAAAATATGCATCCCTCTTTTCATATTTTTATTAAACCATAAAATAGTTGTTATGCTGAAAATTTTATTTATTTTGATACTTAATATTAAAAAATTGAATATAATAGTTATTTTTAAAATAAGTATTTATTAATTAAAGTGAAGAGTATTTGTGACAAATATTAAATAAAAATTATTATTTTAACTAAATTAATTTTTTTTATACACAGAGTAGATTTTTACATTATTTTTGGCCCGACTTCATTAAATGATACTTTTCATTTGTTCCAATTTCAAATCATCCATTTCAGGTTTTTGGGCTTCTGTTAATGGGCCATAGAATTAGTTCAAAACCTAGTCATCATTAGGTTAGTGAGTGCTGAGCACCATTTTCACGCAGTTTGGGCTTTGCACTTAAAATGAACATGCACGCATCTATTAGCCATTGGCACCAGAGCTGGCTACTCTGATTGCCTATTTCCATTGAAACTCGGCCTCTAATGGCTAATAATGTTGTTATGAACCTAAATCTAGCTTAGCATAGAATAAAGTTGTTTGCAAAATTTGTATGTTGAAGAAGAAATCTGAATAAAATAGCTAGAGTTACTACTTACTATTCTTTCACCTATCAGTGCCCAACCCAAAACCCTACTTAGTTGACTCTTTTAAAGAATTGGACTACTAGTATCAAATATTGGACTCTGCAAAAAATCTTACTTTCATACTTTACCTTAAAATTATTAGATAAAAAGTGTGCCTACTTGTTGTGGGACCAGTGAAATCCCTCTAGTGATATGCTAACAAGGTGCTTATGTTTTCTTCCTAGCTATAGTTCCTAGTGGTTAATAGATTTCCAATTTATTGCATTACCTATATAGGCTTAAGGGTTATTTTTATTTAGGGTTTTAATTCACAAGATAAAATAAAAGCACTGGGCTACATTTCAATCTTATATTTTTTTTTCTTTCTTATTTGATTTTGACTGAGATTCAAACTTATAATTTTTAATTTTTAATATAATTTCAATACAAAAAGAATATTTGGCTTATATATTATGAAAAAAGTTAACACAATTTTGTGGGTGACCTACAAAAACTTGGGCCAAGTCCAAGTAAATTGGTTAAATTGAAGAGGCTGAGTAAGGTCATGTGTGAAAAAGATTATATATGTTTAGGGTGGGTTGGACAACTTGACCTGAAGAGGGGTATGTGATTCAAACACTAATCTCACCTAACAAACTGATGATCACAAGTCATAACCATCATGTGGAAAAGGAAAAAATTTCTTCTCTTTCTCTGACACAAAAAAAATATATTTTCAAGCAGAACACCTTAACCCTTGCCTAACTAATTATTTTACATTAAATAATTTAAATAAACTTTAATTAAATGAAAAATTAATTAGATTTGAGTGTTCCTCTCTTATGATAAGATGGTTGGTTATTTTATTAATTAAACTTTGACTGATATTTAAAGTGTTAATGTTTGTTAAATTAAATTAAAATTGATGATTTGATGATGATAAAAGGGTTATTTTTGGAGTATAGTTAGAATTGGAATAATTAATAATATGGATAGAAGTTATAAAAATATTTAAAATTAAATTGATAGTAACGGAACATAAGGATCCAAAACTTGGTTGGGACCCTCAGGCTTAGAAATGGGGATTGGTTGGTGGGGGGTCCACCTAAAGAGGGTTGATGGATGTACAATGTACATGTGTCATAATTACGATTAAGATACAAATCTTATTTTTATTATTATTATTATTACTTTTAATAGTATTTACTGAGAAAATTAAATTTCTTTATTTTTTTTTTTTTGAAAAAAAGGCTGCCAAAAAGCATGGAAATAGAAATCAAGATCAAAGGGCCAGACCTCTTTCCCCACACCCCCATTCCTTTTTTCCTGTCTTGTCACCATCTTTGTCTCCACTCTCTCTCTCACTCACAATCACAAGAAAAAGAATCTCCGTAGTATTTATATTTTAAAAAACGGAACGGAAAATTAAAATAAACAGACATACAAGTCAGAACAATCTCTCACTCACTGTCTTCTCTCTGGGGTGTTGCAGGTCCACTGTAACACACAATACAGTACACACATTGCAAACTCTTTCTTTTAGAAAAAATAATTATTAAAAAAAAAAAAAAAAGAGGGAGGGTGGTTGGTTTCCCGCCAGCTGACAAGAGTGTGACAGGAGTACGGGGTCAGCGCGTCGCGTCAGATATACCGGGATTGGCTTTGCCTTTGGATGGGCATCACATGACGGTTCTTTTGTATTATTATTATTTATAATTTGTATTTTGTTTTGGAGTTTTCAAGGCTGTTCAAGTCCCAAGGTGTAACCCCCTCCTACTCGTCCTCAAGAGGAGCCGGCTAAACAGTAAACACCATAGCTTAGATCGATTCCCAGATCAGTTGTATTCGAAAAATTGATAGATTGCTAAACTTGATTTTATATATCCGTTGTATAACAGCATCGCATACTAGTGTAAATATATAGAGCTTCTATAACCTCCTCCTCACTCTTCTTCTACTACTTGCTTCTCCTTTGCTATATCATACTATATACAAAGAAATATATCATCTAATTCTTCCAGTTCCAGCTATTTTCCTGTTTCACTCCTTTGGTTCACTTCTGGAATATGGGCTTTTGATCTACGGGCTTTTATAATTTTAACAAATTATATGGGTAGGTTTAGTACATCGAAATGGAATATAATATAATCCAATGCATTTTTAATGTATAATTTAATACGTTTTTAGTGTTTCATTATTACTTATCAAACCTAAGCTAAAGGTGGTTTTATTTTTCTTTATATTTTATAAAATTTAGCATATGTATTATAATATTTTACTTTCACTTTCATATTCAATACATACCTTTGAAAAAAAATAAACTTCAATTACTGGGTTTATAACATATATGATATGTTTATTGAATCAAATTAAGTCTGTTTTATAAGATTATAAGTTATTCATCCAAATTAGACTCATTAATGTTAGAAAAGAAAGTGTAGTTTTGTTTTATGAGTGGAAAGTTAAATCAACCAAGATAGAGATGAATTTACAAAGTTAATTAAAATGATTAATCATTTAAAATTTTTAATTTTAAATATTATATCATTTTTAAATAAATGATTGTTTGGTTGATATTATAATCATCATCAAATAATAAGGTCTCCAGTTAAATGTTAATTGAAAATGAATATATCAATAAAAAATAAAATCATAGAAATTTTTTTGTAAATAAAACATATAATAAAAATATAAATATTGGAGTGAAGGGGTCACATAATATCAGAGATTGAAGGCAGCTGTAATAAATGCCGACAAATTAATTTTTCCTGTTGTAAATCCGTGTCCTAAGTTATACCTCTGTATTAAAAAGGTTGAAACTTTCTTTCTTTCTTTTTTTCATAAAAAATGAAAATATAATAAATAAAATGATTTTTTATATATATATATATATATCTTTGATAGTATAATATACATAATTTTAATTTTTGGCCGCTGTATTAAGAAAAAAAAGAATCGGTCAATAAAGAAATCAGGATTAATTTTGATGTGTTAAAGACTATTAATAGCTAGCAATGAGTACTTAATAAACTTTTTAATATTTTTTCTTACAAGCTATTGATAACTAAGTACCTGATGATTTAATTAAGTATTGACAGTTGATTACCAGAGAAATAAATTACCTGTACGGACACTGAAATTATTGAAATATAAATCCAATTAAGAAAAATAATCACCAAACAATAAATTATTGATTAATTAAGGGCTTAAAATATCTTGTTAATTAATAATTAAAAAAATTAAATTAAAAATTTTAAAAATAATATAAATAAATGAAAAGTTGAATTATTATTTATTATTTAAAATGATAATAATTATAATAAAATATTTTTTTTAATTTAATTTATTTTTATTTTTTAATATAATTATTATATAAAATAATTATTTTTAACGAGTGTTATTAGATATTTATTAAAAAAATTGATAAAAAATAATATTTTTTTTATTTATATAATTTTATCCAAATAAGAAAAATTAAATGAGAAATAAATAGAAATGTTAGAAGACTTTGAGTAGCTCGTGGACTTTGTATAAAGATCGAGTTTGATTAAATTTAAATATTATTATTAATAAGATTGGAGAAGTGGCAAAGATTATCTTGTCCCATGTTCCCAAACACCAACTTTCTCTTCCCCTCTTACTTCACTTTTTCTTTATACGACCTACACGCTAACCCCCTCTCTCTCTCTCTCTCTCTCTCTCTGCCATATATATATTTTTTTCCTTCCTTAGCATATGTTTGGGTTAATTTCTACTCTTGTCTTTTACTTTCTTACTGCCACTTACTGTTATCAAAAATGGAAAAAGAACCGGACAACAGTGCACGCCACAATCCTTAACTACTTTACTTACATTTATTTATTTATTTTTAAAATTTTTATTTAATTTCATCATTAAACTAATATATATATTAAAAAAAAAAAAGAAAAATTTGAAGGGTAAAGATTAATAAAGAAAGAGAAAATGTGGAAAGCATATGAAAGGCTTTCGAGTAAGACACCTCTTTTCTGCAGGCCGGATTATTGATGGCCACACTCTCCTTAACCTCTTATCTTCTTTCATGAGCTAATTCTTTTTTTTTTATTTGAATTTTATTTTATTAAAGATTTTATTAGTTATTATTAATCCCGTATAAATACAAGCTTTATCACGGTTTCAGCTTGGTTATTGTGGTGGATCTGCTAAATAAACAGGCCATGTAGGTCTTGCTTTTTCATCAAGACAAGAAAGAGAGAGAAGGGGCAGAGAAATATAGAGAGAGAATGGATTTTGATGAGCACGAAGACCAAGACGAAGAAATGGGTATGGCGGTGCCAACTGGTTATGACACGATAACCAACTCATCAGCTCGGCCTAAATTGGGTGGTCCAGCTGGCGGCGTTACTGGTGGAGAAGGTGCGTCAACTACAGCAGCAGCAGCAACTGGAACTAGGAAATCTGCTGTTAAATATAAAGAGTGTTTAAAAAACCATGCTTTGAGTATCGGTGGACTTGCGGTAGATGGGTGTGGGGAATTCATGGCCGCAGGGGTTGAAGGTACTTTAGATGCACTTAAATGTGCCGCTTGTAACTGCCATAGGAATTTCCACCGTAAGGAGACTGATGGAGGAGAAGGAATATATCATCACCACCACCAGCAACAGCAGCAGCATCCCCAATTCTCTCCTTTCTATAGAGCTCCACCTCCTGCAGGATATCTACACCTGACACAGCCGCATCAACATAGGCCTTTAGCACTACCGGCAGCGTCTGCAGGAGGAGCGGTTGTTGGGGCTGGGTATAGCAGGGAAGAAGAGGATGTGTCAAATCCTAGTAGTAGTGGTGGAGGTGGTGGTGTTAGTGGAGGAGGTTCAAAGAAGAGGTTTAGGACTAAGTTTACACAAGAGCAGAAAGACAAGATGTTAGATTTTTCTTTAAGGCTTGGTTGGAGAATCCAAAAACATGATGAGGCTGCTGTGGAGCAGTTTTGTGCAGAAAATGGAATGAAAAGGCATGTGCTCAAGGTTTGGATGCACAATAATAAGCACACCCTTGGTAAGAAACCCTAATTTTTAGAAAACAGTACCCCTCCACCCAAAAAAAAAAAAAAAACAAATGGACCAAACCATTTGTTTTCATCTTCAAACAATCACAGTAGAAAAATGAGAGCAAGGAAGAGACCACACACACACATATATATATTATCAGCACCTAGTGCAATTGATGATAGTATATATATACACATATATTTCAAGAATGGATTGGAAAAATGGGGAGAACAGCACTTGAAAGTTGTGATTGTCAATTTGTTAGTTGTAGTAACTTGACTAGGGTTCTTTCCTTCTTTTCTTCTTTTCCTCTTATTTTCCTGGTTCTTTTTTTGTTCCATCCAATTTAATTTGTTTTCTTCTTTAGTTTTGTTTCTGAATGTAGGATGATGGATGGGGAAGATGATGATGACCCTTTTATTTGTTGAATACGTTGTTGCTGCTGATGGATCATTTATTCCTCAAATCAGCATCTTCTTGCTAATACTAGTTTCTTTCTTTCGTTCTTTCTGAATTCAAGAAATGAGTTGGTAAAAAGAATTTATATATATGTCTGCAAGTTCACTAATTAGCTTTTGCTTTTGAATTCTTTAATTGTCTTCCAATTCCATAATAAAAGAAGTTGAAGCTGGCGCAAATCCATAGCCAAAAGCAAGTGATCGAAAGAGTGAGTACTAGTTGTTGTATTGTGTTATATATATGTGTGTGTATATATATATATATATATATATAATGTGAGGATGATGAAATCATGAAAACATGATCGAGGATCGAGAGAGAAGGAAAAGATGGAATTGAATTTTGCTAGTTTTGAATAATCAAACGTGTATAGCATGCAAAGCTGCATTTTTTTCGCGGTCTTTCACAACTGTCAAGTTCTCCTTCTTTTTCTCCATCTCACCGCTCTTAACATCTTTAACTCTTTAACTCTACTCTGGTGTCTCTCTCATATTAATTTCTCTCAACTTCCTTTGTTTTTACACTCTTTCTCTTCTCTTCTACTGCTAGCTGCTGCAGATTCTGAATTATAAATACCAAGTAAAAGCCCAAAAACCACCGAAAACTTGTCGACAAATGTATTTGCTTAGGAAAGAGAGTGGACTTCTATTGGAACAAATTTTAATTTCCTCTGAATGGCGTGTACGCTACTCTCTCTATTCTCTTTCCATCTTCATATACCTCGTCTTCCATTAATTGCTCTCTCTCTCTCTCTCTCTCTACTTTCCTTTATTATTCCTTTTCAATGTTTTTTTGTTTCTTTCAGTCTTCTTCTTCTCTTGATGCAGCTTCACGATTTTTTATTTTTGTTAATTTGACTTCACCAAAAGTTCGAACTCGCAAGTCCCAATATTATTGTCTTTAGAGGATTTCAGTATCACGACGTTGTACACTTGTTTAGATATAATAAATTGTAAGTTTGGTATATGGCTAAAGTAAAAAAGTCTGAAGTGGTTATTAACGTAGCAGGAGTACTATTTGCCAGTTTCGTTGCAGTAGTCTTGCAGCAGATAGGTCTTGTGATTGTCATTCACTCATTGCATATGTTAAGGAAAAGCTTAAAACTCCTCTTTACCAGCCTTTACTTTTCTTTTCTTTTTCATTTTTTTTTTAAATATAGTTCTTGAATTTAATTTGCCTTATATTTGATTATTATTAAATCATAAATAAATAAAAAAATAAAAAAAAAAAAAAAGGAATTTTGTGAACAAACATTAGTTATATATAGAAACTATAAAGCAGAGAGATAGATGAGGAGAGAAAAATGTTGGAGAAAGGCAAGTAATGAATAGAGAGGCAAAGTAATAAGAGGAAGGGTATTTGAAGCTGTCGGAAAAATGATCTTCAAGTTCGGTCTCATGTTATGTTGTTGGTTCGGTTTGCTTTTTTAGTTTTTAGTTTATATTCTGTTCCGTTGAGGGACATGTGGGCACTATCCCTAACAAAAAAATAACAATAATAAATGGACTGACATTACAGCTAGCTAATGGTATGTGATGTTTTGGTTTGGTGCTTGTCTCTTACTCCTAACTCCCCTCAACTCCTAACCACACCTTACTACATTAGCCCTAGCACATATCAACCCAACAATAAAACTCATTTTTTTATTTTATTTTATTTTATATGGAAAATCCAATTAAACTGAAATTTACAAAGATTTTAATCCAATTGAAATAATAATAACAACAAATAAAATTAAAATTTAACTCAATTAATTCATATAAATACAATTCAATTCTATTCTTTTTTTTTAATTGATAAATAAAATAAAATATTATTACACTAATAATCCATGGATAAAATACATAAATATAAGAGATTAGGAATTTGTATCTTAACAATCCGTCTTTTAAAAAAAATACGTATGAAAAAATAAGAATAAAGAAAATAAGGGATAGAGGAATGAATTAAAACATGTCTTAATTAAGTGGGAAAAAAAAATCTAAGAATTACACTAAAATTAATTAATTTTTTTTGTTTTCTTAATTTCTTTATATATATTGATTGGATAAACCAAACCATTAATGTATATTCATGTTAAGTAACAAAATTAATTAATTTCAACCAAAAAAAAAAAAGGGTTTTCGAGCTCATGAACATCACAGAAAACCTATGTATGATTTAGAGAGGTGACTTCCTTGCTAGCTTTACAAGTACTCTTCGATTTCATCATCACCATTATTATTATTATTATTATTATTATAGCTTTTCTTTGCTCATGTTACCTCCTTGTTAATAAAAAAAGATAATAATAATGTGAATTGTTTCCCTCTCTCTTCTGCAGAATAGGGGAATTCGTGGATGTGGTTTTTGTAGTACATAGTCATAGTGTATATTAATTAGTGCTGTGCACGGTTCAGTTCAAAAACTTAAAAATTTTCAAATCCAATTGAAATTTTAAGGATTCAAAAATAAAATTTTTGATCTCAAAAAAATATTCATATTAAATTATCTCAAAAATTTAGTACTGTATTATTTGGAAATTCAAATATTTCAGTTTAGTTCGGTTTAGAAATTTGAGGATTTGAATATAATTTTATAATATATATAAAAAATATTATAAATTTAAAATTATATAAATAAAAATATATGTATAAATTTATAATTATATAAATACATATAAATAAATTAATCGATTTGAGTATTTGAGAATTCGATTTAATTGAAGTATATGTAAGATGCCAGCCTTGATTACTATCAATATATGTATCTCTATTAATTATTCCATCTATATTATAAAAAAAAATTAAATTAAATAATTAAAAAGGAGCTACTAATTTTATTCTTCCTTTAATTAAATTAATTCAATAATATGGGTTCTCAAGAGTAGCATCCTTGCAAAAATTATCTAATAAAAGTATAAAACCAATAAATAATGTATTAGTGAACGGTCAAAATCCTGTGGGCATTGATAGGGAAATGAAAGTGTATTGACTTGATTTTGGTATATAAAATATTGATGGAATTGATTCCATTATTTCATATGCATGGTGGGCTGGAGGACTCCAACCGCTGCGTTTTGTGAGAAAATTTTAGATTAACGTAATTTATTATCATAGAATTATAAATTAATTAATAATAATTTAATATGTTAATATATTAATTAAAATATATATTTTATAATTTAAATATTTAATTATTATATTAATTTTATAAATATTTAATAATATCTAATTATTATTAATAATTCATAAATTTACTATTACTTAAGTTCCCTTAAAAGAATTTTTTCTAAAACCTTGACGATTAAGCTTTTCAAATCAAGTGAAACACACAAGAGGCTTAGGACCAATCCCACCCATAAGATTTTGGGTTGAGGGGTTGTTGTGTATTTTACATAATAGTTTTTCATGTGTCTTATTTTAATTTTTTTAAAATTTTTATATAATTTTTTAGGGGTTGTTGTGCATTTTACACAATAGTTTTTCATGTGTCTTATTTTAATTTTTTTAAAATTTTTATAAAATTTTTAAAAAATTATATTTTAATAGTGTTTGATGTAATGAATCCATTGATATATTTTTTTTATGCTAAACAAAAATCATTTGACCATCTAAAAATATATTATAAATGTGTTAAATCTAGATTGTTAAATATAATATATAAAATTTATAATATATTTTTAGATATCCAAATGATTTTTATTTAGTATAAAAAAAAATATTTATGAATTTAATATATCAAATACTATTAAAATATAACTTTTTAAAAATTTTTAAAAAATTAAAATGAGATGGAACATCCCCCTCAACCCCTAAGATTTTAGGGTTGGGGACCAAAACTAGTACTAGTCTTTAATTAGTCTACATTGTTTTCTTTTCAACGGATCCAACATCATTACACTCCACTAAATAGGGCATTGCTTGAAACTTTTAATCATCCAATTTTCTTCTATCGCTAAAGCCTAACCACAAATAAAAAAAAATATTAAACTTTTTTTTTGAAAGATTGCAATACATCTAAATTTTTTTAAAATAATAGAATATATTATTCTGATTTTGAAAAAATAAACCCATTATTTTTATTTTTTTATAATTTAGAAGAGATTAATAAAGTCTTATGACAATTAAGAATAATGATTAGAAAAAATAATATGTAAAGTAAACTAATTTTCATTATAATTTTAATTAATTATATGAGTATAATTGTAATTAAAATATTTAAATTATAGTAAAGTAATAGTCTGTCTGGAAAAATTTAGATGTAGATACAATTTCTCAAAATTGTTTTGTCATGAAATTATTATTAAAAAGTAATTAGTAGTTGATATTAGATAATAATTCAAAAAAGATATTTCCCCTTGATATTTGATGATAGCAAGATTAAAAACAAATAAATTAATCAAATTTGTTCATTTGTTCTAATTTTTCAATTATAGATTAATGATATGCCTTAATTAATAATGATTGGTTTAGAATTAACATTACTAAATATCAGTTAAAATGCATAAACGTGGCATCAAAATATTAAAGGAAAATTTAATTGCCTATATATAAAGAGAGAGACAGTCGAAAGTTTAAAAATTTTCATATTAAACTGAAATTTTAACGATTTAAATATTATAGAACCGATATCCAATTATTTATATAAAATATCTATCTGAATTATTTCGAAATAATACAGTTCTATTTAAATATTCAAATTTTCTAGTTTGAGACAATTCAATTCAAAAATTCTCATAAATTTGATTTTTTAGTAATCTAAAATACAAATATAACACACAATCCTAAATCATGCTGAAATACCTCAGAAATGCATTAACATTGTGATAATTGTATAGTACCTAACTACCTATTACAATTATTTCTAACAGAATTATAATTTTTCATATTACAGCCTAATGTTCCAATCAAATTCTCACTTATTACTTGTCATCACAATAAAAATAAAAGCTTAATGCTTAAGGTTGGAACTTCCAAGTTTAACCTTTCAACTTTGAAATCTCCACATCAGAAATATATTAAAACTCCTTTGCATCAACGTGATCATACAGACATGAAGAAATCAGAAACTACATCCATATTGCATTGCGATTGTAATGAGGCAGACAAGTAGTGGCAAGCTGGCAGCCTCACAGCCTCACACATACATAGGCCACAAAGGACCAATCAGCAGTCACACCTCAACTCAACTGAAAACCGAGAAGCACCCACTCTGACTCGACCGAAGCAGCAGGGAAGTAAGAAAGCAAGGCACTGGGCAGTGGGCACTAGGCAAGCAATATTAGATTAGTAGCAACAGGCAGGCAATTATGCAAGCAATAACAGCAGCAGCAGTAACAACCACCGCCTATCTGATAAATCAAGAATACATATCATGCTTATAATCAAAGAAGCAAAAGCAAAGGATAAAGACTAAACCAAAATTTAAGATGATTTATGATTTTCTTTTAGTTTCAGACTTTGAAATATTAGTGTCACTCTTTACTTTAGTCTCTCTACTCTAATCCTAAGTTGGTAACTGCTAACTTATTTAAGCACATAGCTGACTGTTTATAAACAAATCACATCAACTCAAAGTCAAGCACAAGAGTAAAAAAAAAGTGACTGTTAGATGCTTAAATAAAGGTTAAATATTTAACGGTAACAGAATCTGATATTCAGAAAGTATGCAGGTGCAGTACACACCTTAAATTAAAAATCAATTTGCATTTTGAGTAAACCCTAAATTAAAAGCTCATTTTAGAGTTAACAGTAAAACCCTAGATCAATTTGAACATTAACCCTAATTTAAAAAATATATTATATATATTAGTTTTTTTATTAAAAAAAATATAAATACATATAACCATCACTATATTTTAAAATACTAATATAGAATTAATTTGTATATACATAGAAATTGCTACACCAAGAGTAATTATTTTCTTTTTTCTTAATGAAACTGAAATGAAGTTTCATTGGTGTAAAAAACAATTCATCAAATTCTATTTGTGTCTACTTGAAGAGCATAATTTTATCTATAAATAATAAGATATATTAATTAATAAAATGGACTTGCTTTCTCATCAATTAAGTGTTCAATTCATAAACCAACAACATTTCTTGAATTTTTTTATAATTTAGTAATAGTATATCACCGAATTGCAGAAAATATTCATTTGATTTATTTAAAATTAATTTTTTACATTTAAAATTTTTTTCGACTCACTTAAATCTAATTTTTATATAAAAATTTTTTATTGATTTATCTAAATTCAATTTTTTAGATAAAAAACTTTTCTGAGTTCATTCATAATTAATTACTCATAATTAATTTTCTATTTTCGTGTTTGCTAAATACAAAATAACAAGTAGAAAAAAGGATAAATCGTCCTTTTTAGATATGGTTAGGGTTTTTTCCTATCAATAAAGAAAAAAAGATTAGGTAGATATTATAATGTATATATATGGCCCCATGAATTCTTAAATAAGTTAGATCTGCCATTAATCGTGTTATAGGTTTCCTCTTTTCAGTTTGCCAGTTGGAATGCAGACAGACAAAGCTGTCCTGACCATTATTCACTGCCCTACTAAGTAACCTTTTTTTTTTTGTTCACCATAATTTGTAACTTTGTCCCACTGTTTGCCAGGTATCCCTACATAAACTGCCCTTCACTTCACTGGGTTTTCAAAACCTAGCCTGGTTCATCTCTCCATCTTGATTAAGAGTGTCAAGAGCCAAAAATTTAATTTAATAAGTAGCAGAAGTATTTATATGAGATAGTAAAAAGGTAAATTGTCACACCTGTTATCTATCGTAATAAAATTGACTTCTGATATGACAATATAAAGTATATATCCCTTATAAATTTGTAAATTTTAATATGAACATAAAAGTACACAACATACATAATACAATCAATGAACTAGAAATTTTGAATTACAAATGAATATCGCATCAACTCATAGACAAATGCAACATGAATGTATATTTCTCCAGGATCTACTTCTTCTATCTACACCAACTTGCTGCCTGAGTCTTCTATTTGACAGAAATGGTAATTTGGCCACCGACACATCATGAGCTGCTGCCATGCTGCAATGCTCCTTGCAAATTTTTCACAGCACTATCATAGTGTACAAAGCCCATGAACCAAAATTCATGATTGTCAACAGATATGATTTGGATGTATTTTTCTCCAGGTTTGGCCTTGCTGGTTGATGGATCGACAGCCTTCAGCTGGTGTAATGGAATAACAACCTATACATACAGAGTAGGAAAGCATTATATACCCAAAACCAATTTTTTTTTTTTTTTTTTTTTTTAAAAAAAGAGCATGATGAATCAACAATTAGATTTTCATTCCATGAGAAGTTGAGAACCGGAACCAGGCATGCTTGTTTGCTTAGTTTAAAGATACAATAATAACCACTAAAAGAGCAATTATCTCAACAATCCAACTCCTGTCATGGACAGTGGAAGATGGAGAGCCAAGGAGGACAGTGTCCCACATCCCTTAATATTGGATTACTAAAAAAGTAAGTCTTTGGCCCTCTATTAATCATGGAGTTTGTGCAAATCAATTAAACTCTCCCAATTCCCCAAGAGAGAGAAAATGAGAGTCTACTAGTTAGGAAAATCATTTGGCAAGATTATCTTTATCACCAGCTACATATTATTCGTTGGGACGACTGCCTTCATTAGTAACTTGTTTGCAACAGAAAATTTCCCGAATTGTTGTTCAGAAAGTACGATCAGTCAAGGAGAAACAGGAGCAAATACCTAATGCTAACAACTGAACTCTGCTGGATGAACTATGCAGCATATGCTGACTCATTCTACAGGTATCATATAATGTCTCCAATAAAATCCTAACCACAGGAATCTATCATCAACTTTATCTATACCAAAATATATCAATCAAATAATGCATTATGTAGCCACTTTTAGTCTTTTACCCCCTCATTTGAGTAAAGGTGCATTCTTACTCGAGATATCATTATGGAATATATCAACACAGAACTTCAACTGAGTTCATCTCATGACAACTAAGCCTTTACTTATTCCATTGCAACACCAACAATATCTCAGACAGAAATCTGTTGGATACCTACACGTACTCAAGTACCGCCTACTTAAATCTCACTCAAAATTGGCACGATACTATTGGTACAACATTATAATTTGTGGAAAAATTCATATGGATATGATGAATATAATGGTGTCATGTCAGCCAAAAGAAACTAAGGCAGTAAAAAAAGATAGGATGAGTATCATTTTCCTTCAAAAAAAATGTTCATTAACAGCACCAGCTTGTAACACATAAATTGCTCAAAATAAGGAATGAATATAATCCAATTGATTTTTATTGCCGCAAAAGCACCTAGAACCAAATGACATACTAATTCAATCACAAAAATGGATGCAACAAAGAAATTAACGTCTACATACAGAAAGCAAACCAGTAATTTTTACCTATGCAATTATTTGTGCAATTTAAGTAATTAGAAAAGAGTTAGTTAGCATTTTTGAATTGGGATCAAGAGACTGCCTAAATAAATAATTGGCATTTCAGTTACAGATATATCCTCAAAAAATGAAACAAAAAGATTGCAAAAAGCTCCAGAATCTTTTCAAGTTCATCTCAACATGAAAACAAAACAAAAATAGAAAAGTGGGGGGAATAAGCGCTCACATGGACAGTAAACACATGTAATTAAGCAGTTTGGGCATTTGTTCTAATTCAATCTTTAACATTATTCCAAAATTATTAATTTTCAAACTAATAGACCTGCTAAACAAAACTTAAATGTTATGCCATCCACTGATGGCGTTACATCAAAGTAGTTCAATGATTTATGAGTTTGAAGGGTGAACTTAGATGCATCAATAATCAAGTGCTTAATATTATCTTACAACCTGTGTCTCATATTAGGCTACTAGAAAGAAACAAAATGTGTATATTAGAACAAATACCATAATCATTGCAGTTGCTAGAGATAAAAAAGTTCAAGATAATACAGCAAATGATCACCATAAGCTTAAAAGAAATGTGTTAAGGACTCTGTTGACAAAGCAACACCAGACAATAAAAGAGTAAAATTTTTTAAATATATTGACAAAACAAGATTTACATACCTTATAATAGCTATACTGAGTTTGCTCACCAGCATTGTAAGACAAAGGATTGTCACTACAAAACGCAAGCTTTGCTGTGGACATATATAAAACTCCCATAACTGGGCCAGCAGAAGTGGATAGGTAACATGCATATGTCTTCTGAAGTTGTTCCTCGGGAACAGTCTCAAAAGTTTGTCGAAAGATCTTCTCATAACCTCCTTCTGTGAGAACTTTAGTTTGCTGAGAAATTCTTCCCACAGCAGCATCAGCAAAACTAGGGCCTGTTTTCACTGAGCACAAGAAGAAAGGCTTAATATCTTTATATTCAAACAACTCACTAAAGAAGTAAGAAGAAGCCAAGCATAAATACATTAAACTATTTGGATTCAGAAAATCAGTAGCATTAGTACCACTGCCACCAGCTAAAATTACCCTTCAAAAAGTTTTTTTTTTTTATTTTATTTTAGAATAAAATGAAGCATTATTGCACTATTGCACTTGGTGAAATCAATCTAGAATAAAATAGTGTTTTAAAAAATTGTCTTTGCTTATAATTTACTCCTTTAGTAAACTAAGACTAAGTATTAATAGATGAATATGACAATTGTGTCTATTGTAACAGACATGTCTGCACCTATCCAAACCATTGTGTTTGTTATTTAATAGACATGTCTTTTGATAATAACTTTCCAAACCATCGTGTTTGTTTGTATAAAACACTTGTTAACTATTATTTTGAAAATGTACAACAATCCCCGCCATTTACAAAATATAGTCAAAATATTCATCCAACAACAATTCTGAAAATTATATGATAATGATATCTTGCAATTTGAACCAATACTTAGTGAAAGTTCAATACAACAAATATGAATAATGTGGTAGACAAGCTTTGAACCAACTATTTTTATTGATAAGCTGTAGAAACATTCACACATATAATTTAATAGACCATAAATATTAACAAATAGGTGACACATTATAGGACTTGTGTCCATATCCCTATGTGAGTGTTCTGAAGCCAAACCCTTGAACCCCTTGAAGGGGCCGCACTTCCCACTCATATAGGTAGATCTATTAAAGTAACCCCACAAACAGATAATTACTAACATTAATTTTTTTTTATAAGACAGCCACAAGTGATTGTGGAAAATAACACCCAGAGACAACCTTATTGTTGGAATTAGTCAATTTATTTCACTGCACTTTTTTTTTAATAAAAGCCATGTGGTCATAGGTTTGTTCTATTCTTTAGGTAAGTTACAAGTCATGGATCCTAGTATCAAGAAAGTGAATAGTGCATCTGTTAGTTGCTGATTTTCAGCTGATTTCCGTTGTACATTTTGCCTATATAAAGGCAGTATTGTGTGATAAATAAATAGTGTATTAAGCAGAAAACTATTTCATCTTTGGTTTGTGTCTTTTCTTTAAATTATTTGCAATAAGAATAGCTATACAACCTCAACAGTGATATCAAAGCTTGCAAAAGAAAGGAAAGAAATAGTAAGTGTGACGAGTGTTTAAAAAAGTGAGCCTTGAGTGTTGAAACACGAGAGTAAAAGTGAGGTACAAAAGAGTGAGAATAAAAAAATAAAAAAAAAGGGGTGTGAGCAATAGCTTATTTTACAGCAGCTGCTTTTATTTATCAGTTTTTTTGTTCAAGCCACCTAACTTTGCAGGTTGCAGTAGAAACGATGGCCACAGAAAACTTTATATAACCAGCTATTCCTCGCTTTGATGGTCATTATGATCATTGGAGCATGTTGATGGAAAATTTCCTAAGGTCCAAAAAGTATTGGGATGTTGGTACTTCTAGAATTGCTAAACCAGAAGAAGGAGCAACGTTAACAGCAACACAACGGACAGCTCTAGAAGCCTTAAAATTGAAGGATCTCAAGGCTAAGAACTATTTGTTCCAAGCCATTGACAGGACAATCTTGGAGACAATTCTTTGCAAAGATATCTCCAAGCAAATTTAGGATTCTATGAAGAACAAGTATCAAGGATCTACAAGAGCAAAGAGGCAGCAGCTTCAAACACTTCGTTTGGAGTTCGAAATGCTACGAATGAAATCGGGAGAGTCAATCACAAACTTCTTTTCCGGTACAATGGCAATAGTCAATAAGATGCGGATTCATGGTGATAAGACGGAGGACGTCACTATTGTTAAGAAAATTCTTCGATCCTTGACACCAAAATTTAATTTTGTTGTTTGCTCCATACAAGAAGCCAAGGATATTGAAGAACTTTCAATTGATGAATTACAAGGATCCTTGTTGGTTCATGAACAAACATTCCTGCAACAAGAGATTGAAGAGCAAGCATTAAAAGCTTTAATCCATTCTTCAACTAAAAACCATTCTCCACCTGTGTCAAGAGCGAATAAAGGAAGAGGTAGATATAGAGGAAACATTGATCGCAATAATCAAAAACTTGAAAGTGATTCCTATCATGATCCTCAAGGGAGAAGAAAAGGTCGTGGGGGCCGACATTCAACTGGATTCAGGCCAAAGTCAGCAGACAAATCCAATGTTGGGTGTTTTAAATGTCACAGGTATGGACATTACAAATCAGAATGTCAAACTAATTTGGAGATAATTTCACAGTTTCAGTTATAGAAAAAGGGAAGATTGCAATTCATACAAAGGGAAATTTGGTGAAGACAATCTCAAATGTACTTTATGTTCCTGAGTTAAAAACCAATTTGCTGAATATTGGCCAACTACAAGAGAAGGGATATGAAATCTCCATCAAAGATGGCATTTGCAGAATTCAAGATGAAAAATTGGGCTTAATTGCCCAAGTCAACATGACAGAGAATCGAATGTTTCCGCTGTATCTCCAAAATACTACCCACTCATACTTCTCTACAAGATTAAAGGAGGAGGCTTGGTTGTGGCATTTTCGCTATGGATATTTCAATTTTGGTGGGTTAAAGACACTGCATCAAAAGAATATGGTGTCAGGTCGTCCTCGAATTATAGTTTCTTCTCAAATTTGTGAAGAATGTGTTGTTAGTAAACAACATCGTAGTCAATTTCCACAAGGAAAATCATGGAGAGCAAAGAAACCATTAGAGCTAGTTCATTCGGACATCTGCGGGCCAATAAATCCATATTCGAATGGAGGTAAAAGATATATAATTACCTTTGTTGATGACTATAGTCGGAAAATTTGGGTTTATTTTTTGCAGGAAAAATTTGAAGCTTTTATAGCCTTCAAAAGTTTTAAAGCACTTGTTGAAAAAAAGTTGGTAACCCAATAATGGTCCTTCGCATTGACCGTGGTGGAGAATACAACTCAAATGAATTTGTAAATTTTTGTGAGATACATGGAATCAAAAGGCAACTTACAGCAGCTTATACTCCTCAACAAAATGGTGTGTGTGAAAGAAAGAATCGCACTATTTGAATATGGTACGAAACCTTTTGAGAAGCAGTAGCATACCAAAAAATTTCTGGCCCGAAGCAATCAACTGGATCATTCATATTTTGAATAGAAATCTTACTCTTGCTGTTCAAAATATAACACCAAAGGAAGTATGGAGCGGCCAAAGACCAGTAGTAGACCATTTCAGAATCTTTGGATGTGTTGCCTATACTTATGTTCCATACCAGAAGCGGAAAAAGCTAGATGATAAAGGAGAAAAATGCATTTTTCTTGGCATTAGTGATCAATCAAAGACCTACAAACTTTATGATCTTATCTCCAAGAAAATCATTATAAGTCGTGATGTGATCTTTGATGAAGAACAATTCTAGCGGTGGAGTGAGGAAGGCATTGAAGGACAAATTCCAACGAATTTTGAAGATGATGCAGAGTTGACAACCAGTCGAACCATCATAGAAGGTTCTCAAAGTCAAAACACAACTGCAGAAAATGAAGAACGATCAGAAATTGAAGAACGATCACATCGGGTTCGAAGAAGACCTGCTTGGATGAGTGACCATGAAGTTACAAGGGTTGACCAATCTGAAGATCCACTTACCCATTTTGCTTTGTTTTCAGATTGTGATCCTACAACCTTTGATGAGACTGTAAAAAATTCAAAGTGGAGGATTGCAATGGATGAAGAAATTGCAGTCATTGAAAGATCACTCTAGCAACAACTGAAGCAACCAATTTAATTTATTGTGATCTTGGTTGTCTCATGGTCTTCAAAAAAGCAACCAATTGTCACTCTATCAACAACCGAAGCAAAGTTTGTATCTACCACTTTGTATGCTTGTCAAGCAATTTGGCTAAGGAAGATTCTTGAAGAACTTCAGTTCAAGCAACAAAGAGCAACTTTAATTTATTGTGACAAAAGTTCAGTAATTAAGCTCTCCAAAAATCCTATTTTACATGATAGAAGCAAACACATAAATGTGAAATATCATTTTTTGAGGGACCTTACAAAGGATGGAGTAATTGACCTTATTTTCCGCAAAAGTGAAGATCAACTAGCAGACATATTTACTAAACTCCTCAAGTTTCCATTATTTCAGAAGTTGAGAAAACTGCTTGGTGTTTGTTCGTTGGACGCTCTAGATTAAGGGAGGATTTGTTCTTATTCCTTTAAACTGATTATGCAACGTCAGTTTAAGGGAGGGAATGTTGGAATTAGTCAATATATTTTATTGCACATTTTTTAATAAAAGCCATGTGGTCGTAGGTTTGTTCTATTCTTTAGGTAAGTTACAGGTCATGGATCCTAATATCAAGAAAGTGAGTAGTGTATCTGTTAGTTGCTGATTTTTAGCTAATTTTCGTTGTACATTTTGCCTATATAAAGGCAGTAGTGTGTGATGAATAAACAGAAAACTATTTCCTCTCTGGTTTGTGTCTTTTCTTTAAATTATTTGCAGTAAGAATAGCTATACAACCTCAACACTTACAACACCTAGTCATAAAATAAGTAAATCACACAATTTTCATATCAAAACAATAGTTAAAACTACTATCAAATTTAACAAAAATCACAGAAAATTTGATGGTCAATTATCAGCAGACATCTTTTTAGAACATGAACAAGTACCATTAAAAGAGAAGAAATCAATTTAGTGAAATAAACCACAGAAATCCCCATATACATTAACAGCATATACAAGCAAAGACAGGATATTTACCATTGCAAATTTCAATTCACAAAGCCAAAAACACTTGAGAAAATCTAATACTTACAGTGTTGCCACATATTGCCAGCAAGATCCTCGGCCTTCTTGGTTGCCTCCGCCGCCTTCTTTCCCCAATTCCCCAGCACACCCTTCATCGTTTCCATTGTATCTGCTCAAATTGAACCCACAAATAAAATTTGTTCAAAAAAAAAAAACAGTTTGCTAATTTCAACTCTAGTCAAACATACATGTCTATAGTTAACGGAACTTACTCCTGGCGAAGGAAGGGGCAACAGGCGCTGGAGAGACATATGGATTAGACTCAGCGGGCATAGTTGTGGCAGCAGCTCCCGAAATCGGAGCTGGGCCTTCAGCTGGTGGTGGAGGTTGACCCATGGATACGTTAGCCCAATTTACAGCAGGAGGAGTCACGTCGTTAGGATCAAGCTTTGGGTAAGGAGCATAATCTGAGGTATGAGGATTCTTATGTTCCTGAGATTCTTTAGTGGTATGATCCATGTCTATTAGGATCTGACCCTTAGGACAAGAAGCTATAGATTTCTGGGAGTATCGAATTCAGGGTGACTCTTTGTTACTTTCGTACAGAGTCAAAGAACGTTTAATTACACTTTGCCCTGCCAGCCCAGACATTACCAACGCTCAATTTCTTTCTATATTCTATTCTTTTGGATTTTTATTTAAAGTGAATAAGCCCAACGACACTATATGGGAATGGCCCAATTCTCTTTAGAATGTTTTGACAAGCCCAAAGATAATGTAACCGTCTGATGTATTTTGTTGATTGCGTTGAGGCCCAATTAATTCATTTTTATATGCAAAAAGGAAAGGGAATATTATATAAATATAGTCTCTTTTTTTTTCAATTTTACGGTTGCTTTTATTTTTTCATTTTTATTATTTTTTTATATATTTAATATATTTATAATATATTTTTTATATATATTTGATATATGTCGTATTTTTTAAAAAATATTTTTTAAAAAATACTATAAATCTAAATCTAAAAAATTAGATTTATAGTATTTTTTAAAAAATATTTTTAGGTAAGTAGTATTTTTAAAATTTTTTTTTTAACAATAAAAATGAAATATTTTTTTATTTTTTTCTGTACTTTTGAAAAAAATCCCAAAAGGAAATACAATCCAAATTTACTTTCTTCACCCACATCAAATAATTAAATTAAATATTTACCCTCATGATGATAGAAGTGGTCATAAATTAGAAATCTTACTTTTCCAAAAAAAAAAACGTTAGGATATAGAATATAAGATTACATTTCAAAGACTAAAAACTTGATATTTATACTAAGAGATAACAAATTCGAACTCTAATTAAGAAAAAAGATAAAATAATATATCAAAATTTAGCGATTAATAATAAAAAATTATAAATAAAATACTGAAAATTAGTATTTTTTATTATTATTTATTTTAAAAAATTTAGCTATTCTTCAATATATAACTTGAGATTGCTATTTAGCCATAAGCAAACCCTTAATTTATTTTAGGTGTTTATCTAATGATTTGTTGTTTAGAGCTTTAAAAATAAAATAAAATAAAGGAATAAAGGCTACTACTCTAAGTCTAAGGTGACAAAAGTTTGGAAGCTAGCCAGGTGAATTACAGTAAGAATTTTACAGTATTATTAACTCTAATGCTAGTTTAGTAGTTTACTAGCAATGATTATTTCATAATTTTATATTCAATGTGATTCCCTTTGTCACATTTCCAATAAGGGGATTTGCATATTACACTTACCATTTGTTGCGTATAGAAATATAAAAAAGAAGTTAAGTTTGTTCCAAAGAAAAACATTTCCCCATTTTAGGAAACTTTGGGAGCCCATTTATTAATCAACCCATTTGTCTCAATGTGGACAGAAAGAAGTTCTTTTCCTCGTTAATTGTCATCAATAGCTAAAAAGCCTATGTCCAAAAACAACGAGTTAAAAGTTCAAAAATAATAAAAGGAAAGTGCTATTCTTCTTAAAAATTTTGCTAATTTAGTGGAAATCAGACCATAAAAAGAGAAGGATTTTCTCTTTTATTGTATAGACCAATAAGGGAATACAATTCACTAATAGTAGTAGTCTAATAAAACAGATAAACATCACTTGGAAAATGCACCTCACATGCTCAAATTATTATAAAATTTATGTTTGTAATGTATTGTCTTATGCATTCAGAATTCAGAACCCTATTTATATTTGTTTATGCTCACTAAAATATTTTATCCTTATTTAGATTGAAAATATTTAAAATTCATAAAATTTATTAAATTAATAGAATTAAAAATTATGAAATGTGAAATTAATAAAATTATTAAATTTCATTATTATTTGATATGACAAATTAAATTTATGAAATTTGATAATAATTTTAAAATAATAAAAAAAAAATCTCTCAAATAATAAAATAAAAGATTTTGTCAAGTGGAATTTCAAAACCTTTATTTTTTATGAATTTTTTCATATACTAAAATATATAATTCTATAAATTTGTACTAATTTTTTTTCTACTAAATATTGAATTTAAATAAAATTTAAAAATTTTATACATCCGCTCATTCAAATTTCCTCGTACTAAATATAGTGTTAAAACAATTTAAAAATCCCCCAATAAGGAATTTTCATCAATACCCTCAAATTTCATATATTTTTCTTTTTCTATGGAATTGATTAAGAAGTCATGGATATCTCTATTTGTTCTAATAGTCATCAAAGAAATAACAAAACATATATATATATATATATATATATGTTTGCAGAGCTCTAGAAAATTAGTTAACTGAAAATATTTTCATATTAAATTTTAGAAAAAAAGACTTTCTCTTTTAAATTTTGATAAATATATTTTTGAATTTTAATAAGTTTATTAAAATAAAAAAATATATATAAACATATAATTATTAATTCACCTATGATCACTATTGATGACTTTTACTAATCATCGACCACTATTATAATTTATTGATTTTATGTTTTTTTTCTCATATTTAATAATAAAATTTTAAAATATAAAATTCTTATAATTAGGTTTAAACATATTTTATAAACTTATAAATTAAAATTTTAAATATTTTAATTAAATAATTAATTTGTTAACCTTATAAAATTATTTATATATATTTTCTGCTTGTTTTTTTAGTTAGAAGAATGGTTAATTACTATTTAGTCTTAAATATTTATTAAAATTAATAAAATAATTAATACATTTTAATAAACTCATTATTTAATTCTTATCTTTTGATTCAGTAAACGAATTGATCATTCTATCCATTTTTATCGTTAAATACCTATAAAATAATCATAATGTCATTCACTTATTATTAAATTTCTAAATCAGCCATATCAAAGTAGAGATCACTTCTTTGATTTTCATAAATCTCAATAATTAAATAATAATTAACTTTTAAACTTTCGATTATTTAATATAAATTTTTTAAACCTAATTTTTTATAGAAATTTTATATAGTTATGAATTTATATGTAAAGATAAATGGATTATGAATTTCATTTTAGGATAGTACCTCTAATTTAAAAAAAAATAATAGAAGAGTATTTTAGATATTAAAAGTTATTTTTTTCTATTTTATTTTTTAAAAAAAAAATTAACGAAATTTATAAAAAAAATAGACATAATGACTAATTCGTATGACGAAATTAAAATACAAAAATTAAATAATAAATTTCTTAAAATATAAATAATATTTCATTAATTTCAACAAAACTCATAAACTAACTAGTAAGTAACCCTTCAAAGAATGCTAGCTTTAGCTTCACAAAATGAATTTTTCATTCCAATGTTTCTGAATTACTTCAGAATAGTGTATACATATAGATATTGCAGTTTAATATTTAATATTAAGATTATATGACCATAATTTATTGAAATAGGATTATCAATGCTACTGTCTTTGTTTGTTCATTTCAATAGTTTTGAAAATAAAGTATACATAATATACATATCATTTATAAGTAGGTTGTTGGAATTTTATAATAATGAATGATTTTAATTAGTGTGATGCAAGGGAATTACAATTAGAAAAAATAAATAAATGAATGAATAGTGATAGAAATAGATGAATTAAAATTAATTAAGAGCATTATAAAAGAAAAAGGAAAAGGGGAAAAGAAAGGTTGCATGTGAGGCCCTCCTTATCATCAATCTTATGATCAATAATTGAAATATAAGAGTTATACTGTTATTAATGTGATGGTTGGTCCTAATAGTTGTATAAACTTGATTTTGATTTTGAAATTAAGAGATTCGAAAATATTATGGTCCTACATTAAGTAGAATTTAACTATTTATTTGTATATAATTTTATTTTAATGTTGGTCTTATAATACAAAACGTCAATGCGATTATAAGAAAATTTCAATTAAAACAAACATAGTAATTATCTTATAATTTTAGTGAGACTTTAAAGATGATTAGACTTGAAAAATCAAACATGCCACAAAAATTTTAAAACCTTTAGCTTTTAAAAACTTCCAAGCTTTCTTAATCAATTTGATATGGATTAGATTTATTATTCCTTACTAGCACTAATAAGCAATGGTAGAAATTTTAATTTGGCTGCCATACACACAATATGGAATTTCCCATACATTTATAAATTAATAATAACAATTTATTTGCATCTGTTATCTTTTAGGATTATCACTAATTAATTCAATGTTTCAATCTACCATCAGATTAAAACTTTCAAGATAAAAAAAAAAAAAAAAAAACCTAATATACCTACTTCACTTACATATTGTCTGACTTAATAGCCTCTTTTTTTTTATGTTATAAACTTGTATTAGAATTAATTAATTTTCCCCATTTCATTTGTTTAATAATTTATGATTATTTAAATCTGTAATCATTCAAACGGATCAAAACATAAGGCTTTTACCCACTTATTAAAAAGTGTCGAGGAAAAAAAATTAAAAGGGGTTTTAACTAATCCATAACAAAAAAAAAAAAGGTATAGAAGATCTAATTGTTACAACCCAATTATCAACTAATGCCAATATTTACCCAAAAAAACCCACAAAGTCAAAAACCCACTAAGGGTTTTAAGTAAAAGTGAGATTTAAATAACAAGTAAAAACTAAAAACATGATTAAGAGTAAAATTTACATAACAAGAGAGAGAGACAGAGATCTAAGATTAGATCCAAAGTGGAAGAAGGACAAATGATGCTAACTTCAGCAATTCAACTGCATCCACTCTTTTTTTTTTTTTTTTTTTTAATTTAATGGATAAATAATATTTAGTTTATTATTATTATTATTATTATTATTATTATTTCTTCACTACACAACAAGGGAAAGAAAGGGAAGGGAGGAGAGGAGACTGAAGGTAGTAAAATAATCGATATGAAGTTATCTCACGCGATGAAGTGGCGCGTGCAAAGACACTAATCTGACTGAAATAGAAAATTATTAAGCAGAAAGCGAATATTTTCATTCTACACATAAAAATATATATTTATCTTAATTAAATATATATAAATTTATTTTTATATGATTAAAAATAAAAATATTTCCATTTGAGTTAATGATTTCTCTCATAAATTAGAGTTCCTATGAAATTTCAGTCGGTACTGGGATTTTATTGGATCGTACCTTTTACTTTCCTTTGTAAAGCGTAGAGATAAAGCTCTCACATATTCTTTGAATAATTAACAAAAGTCTTTTTTTTTTTTTTGTAAAATTCTCCTTTTATTTTGGTTTATTTAAAAATAAACCCATTTCCAATTTTTTAATTTTACATTATGACCCTGTGACTAACCAATCTTTTTGCGTGCTCCAATTCTTCAATGCAAATTAGGCCATCTCATAAAATTCTTAACCCTATTTGCTCTCTCTACTAGTTGGAAAAACTTGAAATTAGTAAAACGGTAATTTCAACTGAGTGTTTTATTATGAAATGATAAATTTATATGATAATCACATATGTTATAATAATTATAAGTTAATTAAATAATAAATTAATATTGAAAATTCATCCTCTTATTTTTATAATACATATTATTATATAAATTTATCATTCCACATAAAATATTTAGTTGAAATCACTGTTATATTATATAATTGTTAAGAAAACATAATATTTTATTCACCTCTTTTGAACTATTTTTACTTTTTATATAGGTTTTTTAAATACTTAATTAGTAGCTAATCAATTATTCAACACAGAAAGAAAATTAAGCAAACATTTCATTGCCAATGGATGGTATTTATTTATGATATGAGAAATCAAAGATTCAATTTTTTTACAATTTTCTTTCCTTTTAAATTTTTTAATATATATTAAAAAATTATTGACCGTCGTCTGAAAATTGAGATTTTAATAATAAAAATATATTATTTCTCAAAAATAAATTTAATTAAGATTTGATTTAAAATTAATTTACATGATTATATATTATAATTTTATAATTTTTGGTTATTATTAATTATGATTAAATAAATAGAGAGAATTGAAAAAATAAAACAAGTTGAATTTAATATATATCCAGATAATGTTTGAAATAATTCATGCACAATTATTTAATTCAATTTTGTTGATGATATAGAATTGAATTATTTTAAATGAATTAAAATATATATATATATATATATATATATATTCATATCAACTAGATTAAGAATCAAACATATTATGCTAGATATAATAAATTTATATATTTTTCATTTGGCATTCATTTAAAATTATTGGAATTAAAACTATCGTTTTATTGAAGGGCATGCAATATTGTGATCAGTTTTTAACATAGATAAAGTGGACATTTGAAAATTCGATTATTAAATTGAAATTTTATTAAAAATAAAATTTATAAATTGAGATTTTCATAAATATTTAAATTAAGTGTTTATGAAATTAAAAAATGAATGGAGTGTTTGGATAAATAAATACTTAAATATATTGGATGAGTATTTGGATAAAATAGTTTAAAAATTATAAGATGACTAATAAGAATATATGATTATAATAAAGGTAATGTATTTAAGAACTATTTATTTTTAATAAGAATTCACTAAAACTGTTTATTTTTTAAATATTAAAAATATTATTTATATTAAAAATGGATATTATTTTAATATAAAATTAAATTATTTAAATATTAAAATTTAATCCCTTATAAACTAAATTATATAAAATAAAATTTATTTGAAAAATAATTATATTTGATTTAAAATGTCAGTAAAAACTAATTTTTGTTATAATAAAATTATGCAACATAAAAAAAAATATGGAACTTTGGAATTTTAGTAAGAAGATTTTCATTTATTATCATCATTTCATTTTAAATTGCTTCGTTTTAATTTTAGAGTTATTTTATTATTTTTTTTTACTACTTAAATAGGTACATTCTAATTTAGGTGGAGAGAGACAGTCATAGGTAAATTGTCTTTTTCAAAAAATGGCAGGGGTAATTTTGTCCTAAAAATTAAGAAAACTCTATAGGAAAAACCGGAGTTGAAATTTTGCAGCTTAAGAAAAAAATCCAATTGAAGTGTTCAAAACTTATTAAAGATGTCATTGCCAAACACTCTGAAAAAAGAAAATTCTCAATGCGCTACAGTGATAATCCAGTTTCCAGCCTCAAACTTAGATGCCAAACACCCACATAGTCAATAAGCACAATGTTCAATTGTTTTCCTTATAAATATAGGAGGGAAAAAGATCAAAGTGAGGTCAAAACCCTCCTCTTAAAATACAATAAAAGGACACAATAAAACCTCAAACAATAAGATGAGTAAAAAGTGGCAATTATCACATCAAGCAAGTTGATAAGGTAGCAGAAGTATTTTCTTTTTATAGTTTTTCTCATTTTATTATATATAAAAATAATCAACATGACTATTGTGGGTGTATCCTTTTTTTTTTTTTTAAGCCAATTTTTTTGGAAATATTATTAATCTTAATTTTTAATAAGATAATGACAACCAATTATAAGAGTTTAATTTCATAATCTTTGTATTTTTTTTTAATAATTTCTTTGATTCCTCATGAGATTGATAGCAAATTTTTGAATCTGACTTGATCATGACCTCAAGTAAACCTTCTACCCCATTAAGTCAATGGTTTAGAGTTCTATCATATCAACTAGGTCTTAGATTCTAATTAATAAAGCCACTAAGTAAAATTACAAAACTTGAAAAAAACCAACAAAAAAGTACTAACAAAAAAATAAAATACTATCAAAGAGTGAGAGGTGTAATTCACTAATTCCACAAAAAACACAATATCTTTGCAAAATTCAACAAAAATAAAAATAAAGGTGAAGAAAACAAAACAAAACCCAAAAACTAGAAATGAAAAATTAGCAGAAAAAGATAGTAATTAAAGGACAAAAAAGCTTGTAAAAAGCAAAAAAAAAAAAACTCCCAAATAATGGAGGAGAAGTGTGGAGAGCCATTGGATATTGCAGATGAGAGAGAGAGAAAGAGAGGGGCATGGAGAATCCCAATGCTCAGTCTATCAGACATCACAGCCTACTCTTCACACCCTCTTGTCACCAATTATACTACTACTACTAAACTAAACTAAACTAAACTAATCTTTTCCATTTATTTTTCTTCCTTCTATTGCTTTCTCTTCTTTCTTCCTCTTCTTCGCACACAAATCTTGAAAAGCTCTTGCCTTTCTGTATCCAACTTTACTACCCATATCTCTCTTTCTCACAAAAACCCCTCTCATGATCTGAAAATCCAAGGAGTCAATTAAAAACTATTGCTTTTTTTTTTTCTTTTATGATCATCAACAAAAAATCCAGATCAGAGAGTGACTCTCAAAACCCAAATTTCATGAGAGAGGATCGCACTGAAATGTCTGAAGACGACGACCGATCTCCACCTTCTGACTCTGTTACCAACTCTAATTTATGTTGCAACAAGACCCAGACCTGCACTTCTGGGTCTAGCTCTGGCTCTGGCTCTGGCTCTGTGCCTGAATATCAAGCTCCATACCCGGACCAGGTCCTGGAAAATGTCCTTGAGAACGTTCTCTGCTTCTTGTCCTCTCGGCGCGACAGAAACGCTGCTTCATTGGTCTGTAGGTCGTGGTACCGTGTTGAGGCGCTCACTCGATCCGAACTCTTCATCGGGAACTGCTACGCTGTCTCTCCACGACGCGCCATGTCGCGGTTTGCTCGAATCCGGTCTGTGACGTTGAAGGGGAAGCCCCGCTTCGCCGATTTCAACCTCATGCCGCCCAATTGGGGGGCTCACTTCGAGCCCTGGGTCTCTGCCATGGCTAAGGCGTACCCATGGCTGGAAAAGGTTCACCTGAAGCGCATGACCGTGAGAGACGATGATCTAGCTCTTCTTGCGGGGTCCTTTTTGGGGTTTAAGGAGCTCGTGCTTGTTTGTTGCGATGGGTTTGGTACTAACGGGCTTGCTATGATTGCTAGCAGGTGCAGGTATGTGGGTTTTCGACTTTATTGTAGAACGTATGTATATATGGTTGTCATATATGCAGAAAATGGCTGATTAGATCTGATTTATTAGTGTTGGCTTTTTTTGGAAAGTTTGAAACTTTATTGGGTTTTGTTTTGATTTGATTTGTGTTTGTAATTATGTGCCAAATTCCAAGTTCCAGAATATAGCATAATCATTCTCTAGGTATGCATTTATAGAAGGCATTTTTAGATCTGTATGCAGGTTGAAACTGATAAAAAATTACTGGGGTTGGGATTGTTGGCTCTGATCTGTTGTTCATTGGATTTTGATAGCAGTAAAAGTCTAATTAAGGCTTTTTTGAGTAGTTGGGATCAAAAAATCCATTCACAGTTTGTAATGAGAAAGCTGTTTAATTGATGTATGTTATATCTTGTGTACAGACAACTGAGAGTGCTTGAGCTGATTGAAACTGAGGTATCAGATGATGAAGTTGATTGGATATCATATTTTCCAGAGAGTGAAGTGTATCTCGAATCTCTAATTTTTGATTGCGTAGAATGTTTCATCAATTTTGATGCTCTGGAGAGGCTGGTGACACGGTCACATTCACTGAAGAAACTCAGTTTGAATCGACAGGTTTCAATTGGCCAATTGTATCGTCTCATGGTTCGAGCTCCACAACTCACACATCTTGGGACAGGCTCATTTGGACCATCGGAGGATGTGACCCAGGGTGAACAAGAAGCAGATTATGTATCTGCATTTACTGGTTGCAAATCTTTAGTTTGCCTATCTGGATTTAGAGATATAGTTCCAGATTACTTACCAGCAATTTACCCAGTCTGTGCCAATCTCACTTCTCTAAACTTAAGCTATGCGAATATTACTGCAGAACATCTCAAACCAATAATAAGTAACTGTCATAGGCTTAAGATATTTTGGGTATGTGTTACAAAGTGCTGTTTTTTTTTTTTTTCAATCAATGCACTGAAGTGTATGCTTTAAAGCTGACTTTGGTTTTTCATTCATCAGGTCCTTGATTCAATATGTGATGAAGGACTTCAGGCTGTAGCTGCAACGTGCAAGGAACTCCGCGAGCTTCGGGTTTTCCCTATTGATGCTCAGGAGGATAGTGAAGGCCCTGTTTCTGAAGTTGGCCTTCAAGCAATATCAGAAGGTTGTAGAAAGCTTCAGTCTATCTTGTATTTTTGTCAACGGATGACGAATGCAGCTGTCATTGCCATGTCTAAGAATTGCCCAGATCTCGTGGTGTTCCGTCTTTGTATAATGGGACGCCACAGGCCGGATCATCTCACTTTAAAACCTATGGATGAAGGATTTGGAGCTATAGTCATGAATTGTAAGAAGCTCACTCGGCTTGCAGTATCAGGTTTATTGACTGATAGAGCTTTCAGTTATATTGGAAAATATGGGAAAACATTGAGAACCCTGTCTGTTGCTTTTGCTGGGGACAGTGACATGGGGCTCAAGTATTTGCTTGAGGGCTGCCCCAGATTGCAGAAGCTTGAGATTAGAGATAGTCCATTTGGTGATGCAGCCCTGGTTTCTGGTCTACAGCACTATTACAACATGAGATTCCTTTGGATGTCTTCTTGTAAGTTAACTCGTGGTGGATGCCAGCAGATTGCTCAAACATTGCCGCGTTTGGTGGTGGAAGTGATTAATCGTGAATTTGATGAGGATATGGGTAATTTTGTTGATACATTGTACATGTATCGATCTCTTGAAGGGCCAAGAGAGGATGCACCAGAGTTTGTTTCCATCTTGTAGGCATTTCCGCTGCTGGAAGTTGTATCAGATGTTCTTATGTATTGGTTATTGGAGACAAGCTGCAACCTTTTATCTTTTGCGGGAATGTTGAATTCGGCAAGAACCATTCATCAAGTCCGCAAGGAAGTCTCCTTAATTTTTGTAGAGAAAGTTGATGAAACAACTTCTGTTCATGTCCAGTGATGTTGCAAATGACATTCGAAGCAGAAGCTCAATGAAGGACCACAATTTTTTTTCTTTCCTTTGGTTCTTTAATAGGACTTAATCAAGGAGAAACTAATGCTTTAATGCAGATGATAGATCTATGTGTAACGATTAGACCATTGAATCTTGTTTTATCGGTAAGCTTCTAAATTTTATATTTCTTTTTGGTTTCATATTCATTTGATCATAAAGGAGAAGGCTGCAAGATTAAAGGGATGGGGGTATCAAGGTACATAAAGAAAAAAAAAATTCAATGGGACAAAATAGGTATCCTTTGGCGTGAAGAAATCAAAGATGAATTGAAATGATGTAGATTTAGAAAGGTGAACTTAAGGAAGTTTTCTTGTCACCTTGACACCATCAGCTGATGAGAAATCGAGAGCAAAAGCATTCAACTCTTTGGAAGAAGTTGGTCAGTGTTATTTTTGATTCAGATGGTAGCTAGTCTTAAGTTGTAGCTGGTGAGAACTAAATGCCCATATTGATACAGCTCTCTTTATCTCACTCTCTCCCTTTCTCAACGTTTGTTTTCTTAAGATGTGATGTTGTAGCACCTGACTGTTGAATTTATTATTGTTATTGTTAGCCAATGTTGAGATGGGTAATAAATGCCAAATATATTTCATATGAATGGACCATAACTTATTTGAGACTGTCTTTCTTTTGCCTGCCTTTTTTTTATAATTTTATTTTTTCTGGTTTTTGTTTTCAATAATTAATCAAGTACTATCTAATTTGTATTTCCTTGAATATGGATTGATCAAATTTGATAGCGAGGACCATTAATTATGTTTGGGAAGTGTTAGTACAAGTACATGTTGCAGGCCCCTCTATAGTCTATAGCGTGTGTGGTTCCATTAATTTTGATATGAGAATCCCAATTGTCAAGGGTATCGTATGGTGTGTTATGGATGGTTATGATCATTTCTCATATCTTTAATTATGTTCATATTTAGTCTTTACTGAATTAGAATTAGCAGCTAAATTAGTAAATGTTGGTGTGTTACTATTCTGTTATTGTGTTGTGGGTGGGACCAATTATTTGATGATTTGTCACACCCCCTGCGTTTGCGTTATAAAGCAGCCAAGTCCATCAATGTTTTGTGCTCTCTCATTATTAGGAGAGAAATATATTTGCTGCCTTATTTGTCGCTATTCTCTCTGGCAGAAGGGTAAAAGCAAAACTTATCATCAAAGTGGGATCTGACTGTGCAATTGAACAAGTAATGGGAAGCAAAGCTTAGGCTTTATTTCTTGTTTATTTTTTATCTTTATTGTTTATGTTTATGTTGGCGTAGCAAAGCAAATGGACAAAAATCCGTATGTGTATTCTTTTTTACTTTTATACATATCCTATAGTCAAATGGCTATATACTTTCTTTGATGAATCATTCATTTGCTTGCCTAAAGTACTAGTTGTGAATGGGTTTTTGGGCAAGTAGGAGAATAGTGTATGCATGTGTTTGTTTCTTGTTTGTGGGTTCAAATAAAAAGATAAAAGAGTATTTGAATCTCTGTACTGTACTACTTTTACTAATAGTACTAGTAATAGGATCAGCTTATCCAATCTAATATTGGTGATTTGGTTATGGTGGGAACAGTACTCTGTCAAAGAAAGAAATGGTAGCCTCTGCTTCTCTTTTTTTTTTGTTTTGCTTTCTTTCTTTGATTGATTATATTATTATTATTATTATTATTATCTACCTATCTATATGTAGATCTCTTAAGACTCTTCTCTTCTCCTCATCTCTTTTGAAAATTGCTTTTTGAGCAAATGGAAATGGGGAGCTTAGCTTAGCTTAGCTTTTCCCCAGAGAAAAAGGTGACTTGAGAAAAACTGATAATGACCTTACTTACAGAAAAGGGCCAGGAAGAGATTGCCATCATTCAAAAATTTAAAAATGGCCCTTACATAATGTGGAATTGTGCACCCTTCTCTCTGCTTGTCCTTGGGCTTGATAGACCTACCTTACCTACTAGACATGTCTTCTCCATCTATCATTTGATAGAGAGACTTTCATTTAATTGAATGGTCATGATTTGATTAACCCACATCACACCCTTAACCTCCCATCCATTTTGGTGAAGCACATGCCTTCCACTGTTTGCTTAGCAGATTCAAATCATTAATATTATTATTTTATTTTATTTTTATAAGTTACAATCACCAAAGTTATTATTATTTTTATTAAGCTCTTCTTCACTGTGCTCTTTCTTTGGTGGATGCCCATCTCAAAGATCATGTCCCACCACTTGATCAATCAATCTGTGGGCCACGTGTTGGGTATGGGAGGTGGGATACTTAATGGCTTTACACACTATAAATAATATATAATAAAACTTAAGGGTAATCATATAATCATGCATTTAATAATAATTAATACTATCATTTGTTTGTTAAAGAAAATTAATAATGGAAGGACTAGAGGCTTATCAATGACAAAAAGAAGCTTTGATCAGCTAACCAACAAACTAACAAATAACCCAAACCAACTACTAATATATTGGCAGCTGTTCAATTGCTCCAGTGGCCGGTGGTGGTGGTGGAGGAAATTAAGAAAAAGTCATCGGTGAAGCCAAAAAAAAAAAAAAAAGAATGGTTTTCATAACTTTTGTTTGTTAGGCACATTCATGGCTGAACTAAGCACGAGGTCAACCACTAAAGTATGCTCTCTCGTGCTGCTCCACTTTATTTAATTTTTTCTTCCATATCTACATTGTTTATTATTTTTATATTATATAATTTATCTTGATTTAAAATAAAATTCTACTATTATTTATTGCATTGCACTATTTCCAGGATTGATCTTATTTCTTTTTGCAATTGAGCTTCCATGTTTTAATTTGGAAATTTGCTGCACATTTTTTTTTTAAAATACACATAGAATTAAGGCCAATAATGCCTCTTAGCCCTTAAAATTCTCAGTTTCATTTTTTATTTTCATCATTACCTGAGTTTATTTGATATAATTTTTATCTATATTGTTTTTGTTCTTAATATATAAAAGACAAATACAAACAGAGTGACAGTAAATATGAAATTTTTATATATTTTATAATAAAATCCGAGATTATTTAAAATTGAATATTAGAATTATTTTTCTTGTTATTAGGATTCAATTCTAAAATTATTTTTTCTATTTTTAATACAGATAAAAATATAATATTAAATAAAAAAATGAGAAAACTGATATATACTGCCTTGTTATTATTGCCAAATAATAATAAAATAAACAATCATTTTGCTCCGACAGAAATTCTTTTGGATGACAAATAGATGGATTTGGTAACTATCAACTAATTAGGAAGAGTTTAAGACGAAAGCTGTTGAGTAAATGGGCAAATTTAATTTTTGCCAACCATGGGATTGGGATCTATATGGCTAAAAAGTTCTTTTTTTTTTTCTTTTTTAAAGAGTTTTGCATTGTTAGATTACTCCCACTTAATTTTTATGAATCGCACGCCAAATTAACAAAAAATAAACTCGAATTAAAAAAAATTTTCCAAAAATTTTTACTCTTATTACTAAATTAAACCCTTGATAATAGCTAAAAGGGTTTTATCTCACAAGTGAAGAAAATGATACATAACTAATTCTTTTGGAAATTTTGGGCATAACAATTATATACAAACAAAAACACATATTTTGACACAAAACCTAATTCTTTTGACTTATATTGTTTTAATTTCATTGAATTTTTGTGGAAAGACATGTAAAAGATCAGTATCTTTGATTATTAATTTGCATGATTTTTCTAAGTTAAAAAAATCCTACGTCTACTATACCTATGTAGCTAACATCAAAATGTAAAATCTTTTTTCTCAATAGTTGGAACTTCGATAGAACTAGAACTAGACTACAAAGGTGAAATATAAACGTTAAAATCGAGATTATCAGAAGAATTATATACTATTATATTATCAAAGGTCAACACCTCAAATCAAAGTAATAGAGCGGCTGATATTTGTTTGACAGAGAGAGATGCTCACTCTCATTGCACCCATGCAAGCACTTGTACTTCCAAAGTATCGCCATTAATGTCAAAGAAAGGAAGGAAAAATAGAGAAAGGTACATTAACTTCAAGAAATAAATTTGAATGAAATATAATAAAACATATTTTTAGTATAATATTGTGTTAATACTCTATTTAATTACATTATATAATGGTATAAAAACATATCTTAATGTTTATATATATATATATATATACCACAATTGAGGTTCATGTTACACAAGTCAATTAAGGCGTAATTTTTTTTTTTCATTTTTTACTTCAATTGTATTTTTACAATAATACTTTATTCTTTATTTTGCATCAAGTTTATCTTAATTTTAAAATTTAATTGCAATTTTATTTTAAATCATAATTATTAAAAAAAATTATTAATTAAAAGACCAACAGACTTAGCAGATTCTTTTAACTTATTATATCATATTATTAATTTAAGTTTTAAATTTTGATTGAAATTAATTTAACTCATTGACTTTGTAAATTTGACTAATTAAGTTATTATTTTAATTATTAGTTATTTACCAAATTCATAAAATTAAATAATTTAATTAATTTTTATCGAAATTTAAAAATTAAATTGAGAAAATGATATAGAATTAATTATAAAAAAAATCACAAGTTACAATACTGACTTTTAATTTTGATAAATTAAATTATAAATTTTAATTTTTTAATAAATTTTGCACCGATTATGATTTCAGCCTTAGATTTGGTAGTTAGAGTTGATGTAACAATTATTTATTAATAATTTTTCCATATCAGTTGTGACTGTGAAATTAAAAAAATAAAATAAAAAGACTCACTCCACTTCTTCTCCACTAAAGTCACCTCCACTCACATTCTCCTCTCTCTTTCTCTTCAATCCACGAATTTACCTGAAAATTGAAAGTTTATGATTTGAATTATCAAAATTAAAAGTTTATGTTATAATTACAAATTTGATGAAAGTTTATGAATTTTTTTTATAATAATCTTATGATATAATATATTTTAAAATTAATTTTTTTAAATTAATATGAAAATATTATTCTATAGCATTAAATACGCCCCTGGCAATGCCCACCATCATCTAAAATTCAATGCAGAATAAATATTTTCGTATTGTTAAGGAGAGGGTGTTAACGAACTTCTTCACATTGCATTTTTTTTTTTTACTTATTAAAATATGTAATATAATTTAAAATTAATAAAAATTAAATAGATTAAAAAATTTTAATGACATTATTATTATATTAATAAATTTTTAGGATAATTTTATTTCTATACCTTTAAACCATTTTTTTTTTTTTAAATTTGCTTCTTCTTACTTATTCATGTCATAACTTACTTATACAAGGAAATTATTTTATAAAAAAATAAATGATAATGAGAATAATTTTCTGAAAATTTTTAAGTTTATATGAAGATGTAATATTTTTAATATTAAGCCATGTAAAATATATTCTTAACTTTAAGATAAATGATGATAAAACATATAAATAAAAATATTATTTTTTTAAAATAATTTATATTGTCATAATAAATATTAAATTTAGTAATATAAGAATTTATATATAAAAATCAATAGGCCTAGACAAATCAAAATAAATAAAAAAACACACTTATTAACAAAAATATATAAGAATATTGTTAAATATTTACTTTAGAGTTATGCTATTAAAAACAAATATCTGAAATATTTAATGAATAATTTTTTTAGAACACATTTCATGAATAAATTTATAAGAGAAAAAGTATAAATTTTATTAATTTCAAATATTTATTATCGTAATTATTATATAATAAATTTACCACATACATAATGTTCAAAATGTAGTAAAATAAATCTAAAAAAAAAGTAAGATTTAAAGGTATGAAAATAAAATTATCTTAAAAATTGATTAATATAATAATAATATTATTGAATTTTTTTAGTGTATTTAAATTTTATTAATTGTAAATCACATTACACATCTTAATGATATGGAAAACGTAAAAAGGATGAAATATATAAAAAAAAAGGTACTTAGCACATTTCTTGTTAAGGATTGTCAATTAATTTAAATTTGAAGAGAAAAAGTGCATTCATTGATATTTTAGGAAATTTATGTTAAAAAAAATTACGTTTAAATTCCCAATTTTAAAATTATCAAGATGTTAGTGACATAATTGTATATCTCAAAATTTGAACTTCAGCAATAAAGACTTCCAATATCTCATATTTGAATACCATTGAGGATGGAATGAAAATTTTAGAAATGTAGAGAAATTATCTTTTCGTGTAACTCATTTAATTAAAGAAAATAATTATTTTTAAGATTGTTATATTATTATATATTTAAAATCTCCGATTTTAAAATAAATAATTTAAATTTCTAAATGAGTGTTTAGTAAAAATTTATATATAGTTATTAGTTTTTTTTAGTTTCCAACAATTGCATCAAATTCGTTTAGTTAATTATAATTATTAATTATCTAACCATTAGATAATTAAAAAATTATTGTTTATAAGAATTTTAATGTGAAATTTTTTTAAAAAAATTCATATTTATTTAAATAAAAAGATTGAATTATCATTTTAAAATAATATTTAAATAAAAATAAAAATAAAAATTAGTGAGTATTTGGCAAAATTTTTGATACAACCGTTAGATTTTCAGTTTCCAACAACTGTATTATATCTGTTTGATTACTAACAGTTATTAGTTATTAGATAGTCAAACAACAGTTATTTATAAAATCTCTAATTTAGAGATTTTTAAAAAAACTCATATTTTTTAAGTAAAGAAATTAAATTATTTTTTAAAAATAATATTTAAATAAAAATTTTATTAATTTTTATCTTTAATGATCATTAAATATATTATCAGTTAACAGTTAATAATAATTTTATCACATACTTGAAACAATCAACTATTAAAGAACAACTATCAGTTATTTGTCATTAACTAACAATTATCTGTAATAACTAACAGTTGTCGTGAATAGTTAAATCAAACGAAATCTTAATTAAATATAATTTTAGTAACGGGTAATAATTAACAGTTGTTATGAACAGTTAAACTCAACGAAGTCCAAAATAAAATTAATGACTCAATAATTTAGTCATTGATTATAAATTATGAATTTTTTAATATTCCTTAGACTTTTAGTTTTATATTTGATGATTGGAAATATTGAAGAAAAAATAATGATATTTGAAATTTTTATAATTTTAATATATATAAATACTTTTTATTAAAATTAAATTTTATTTTCTAATTAAAAAATTAATTTATTAATAAAAATATTTAATTTATCTTAAAAAATAAAATTATAGGGACTAATAAAATTTTGAAATATTGATGATTAATTTAATCATAAAATTAATTTGACTCTAATTGGATACTATTGAAAAAGTTAAACATCAGTTTGAGTTTTAATAAAAAAAAAATAAAAATTTTAAGTTATTTTAGTTATCCATTCGAGCGTAGACTCACATATAGATATTTTGAGTACGTTGGATAAACACGTGTCATGGTTTAAGAGGATTTGGAATCTTACCCATCCACATGCAAAGAACTTCTCTCTCTCTCTCTCTCTCTCTCTCTCTCGGATGAGGTCAAATATATAATCAAGTCAAATTTATAATAAAAATCATCATCATCAGAGGTGTTGGTGACTACAAGCTTATTCAAAACCCCATTATAATATTATAATATATATGGGAATTAGAGTACTGAGAGAGAAAGTACCATTTGCTCTCTAACAAGTGCCCTATGAGGACCTAGGCAAAGAGTAATGCAAAAAATCTAAGACATGTGGGGGTCCTCTCTCTCTCTCTCTCCGTTTTTATCTATTTGATAGCAGACACCATTATCACTTGCTTCAACATGGATCCAACACCACTACTTTTCTTATCCTTACCCTCCAAACACTCGTAATCCATGAAGATTTTTCTTAAAGAATTATTGTTTTATAATGTAGAAAATAAATT
This sequence comes from Aleurites moluccanus, assembly GCA_948193065.1. Lineage (NCBI taxonomy): Eukaryota > Viridiplantae > Streptophyta > Magnoliopsida > Malpighiales > Euphorbiaceae > Aleurites > Aleurites moluccanus. Next base: position 72,750 of record CANXYC010403453.1, read on the forward strand.
CAAAAAATCTTCAAAACTCATTTTATCTTTAAAATTTCTTAGAAATATATTTAATTATATTATATTTCATTTCATTATGGTGTATCAAATTTATTCTTAAATGTTTATTATGGTGGATATGATAATAGGAAAACATTTTTTATTCAAAAAAAAAAAACGAAACTCTAAAGTTAGAAACAAGGAAAATAATTTACCCCGAAATATTTGAAAATTTTATCACTAGAATCCTCAGAAAATGTGATTTAAAAGGCATATGTGTATTTTTTTTCTTCTTCTAATTTCAAGGAATACGCTTGACAATGATACACTTGTGAGGGTGTTGAAGCAGTAATGATAGGCCTAAAGCAAAGGCATTAAGACAGGGTGAGGGAAGAACTTTCTATGAGGACATTCTATAAGGCATCTCGACTTGTTTTGGGGACGCGGCCACTAACTAAACATTAGGTCAACCTCCATTAATGGTTGTTCCTGGGTCTTCTTCTTCTTCATCAATGGTGAATGTTTTGTCTTGGAGTCAAGAAAAGGATTCCCTAACCTCTTCTTTCAATGCTTACGACTCGTGAATTTGATTTTTTATCAAACAGCTGTACCCACTCAGGGTGGGAGGGGATATTAAAAACACAAGAACCACTCTAAAACATTATCAATAGAATCTACTAATCATTTATCCTATACAACTCAGAAAAGTTTCCCCCACCTCTAGTTCTTGGATGGATTTCTAGTGTGATGCATAATGACAAGAAAGGAACAGGAATTCTAAGACCCCCTGAGATGTTTGATATTCCACTCACTCACCCACCCAATCCCTCTCCTTTGAAAAGAGAAGTGGGGTGGTCACCTTAGCATCAAATAAATGAAATTGGCCTTTCAGAAAAGAAAAGTAGTGTGTCAGAATTCGGCTTCAGCTTGGTCAAAAGAACCTTGAAAAGAACCTCCTGATATTTTTTTTTCATGGTGGAGCCCGGTTTTGGTCAGGATCAACATTAACCTCCTCCAACCAAAACCAAAGTTTCTTCCTTTATCTAATATCATCAACGACAATCCATTCAGTAAACCTCCAAACTTTGTGACATGCTTGCACTGATTTGAAAACATCTTTGCATAAAAATACTCCTAATTTTTCTCCTTTTTACCTTTCTCACACATAAAATAAGGAAAAATAGGACTAGACCATGGATCATAAACAAATTTCCTTAGTTCCACACAAAACACCGTTGGAATAATGCTTTAAATAATGTAATTCACATATTATTGTAATCAATTTCCATCTCAAGGCATAACAACGAGGATGCAATTTAGGGAAAGCTAATAAGATCCAGCAATAAAGAGGCTTACCATTATAACTGTCGAAAAATGGTACTTGAATATTCAGGCCTTTTGACTATTATGCAACAGCTGCCAGACCCACAGGGAGCGCGTTTATGTGCTAAAGATAGCTGCCAAACTTGTACTTCTCTAGTAAAATCTTAATGAAGATAAATTTTTTTACGATTTTGAAGGTTGGATGACTCGTACAGCACTATAAAAGCTGTAAACTCCATGCCGAAAAAAGAAAAGAAAAGAAAGAAATTGCATGACTTGATGACCTAGGTTGAAGTTCGAAAACCTGTTGATCTTGTGGGAAAAAAACAAACTCGATAATTGGGAAGACAACCAAATCAGGGGATGGATGGTCAACAAGGTGATGTTCTGGAAAGGTCCATGATACAAACAATGAAGTTACACACTAACAAGGGCAATAACATCCAGTAAGAAAGATATGACCATATTTCTAAGCCAATAGAAATTTTGATGTGTTAATAGTTCAAGCCATTTCTTTGCAATCATGTGTAAAATCATTATACCTGAAGGTGACAAGTAACAGCAGAAGCAACAGCCTACACTATGCCATCTACTATTTTTCGCATGTTCTTTTACGAATGGTTCACTGGCTAGTGGTTATCATTCATACAGTATTTTAACAAATTGCAATTCCAAACCCCCTCCCCCCCATGCTATTCGTTTAAAAAAAAATTCCTGCCAAATGTCAGAACTATAATAACATTTCAGTCAATGTGCTTCCTCATTGAGTTACATTTTATTAGGCTCATGACACGTGCTCTCCTCAAACGCAGCCAACACATCAAATAAAGACTTCTCTGTACGCGAGAAAGAGATATAGCATGAAACATACACTCAGCTAATGAAACCATGTACGTGAACCCACAGCAGCAGATAGTGAGACACCATGAAAGGTGAACAATGAAGAAGCTGAAAATACTAATCAGGGAGACAACCGCACAATTTTCCATTCTTGTTTCCCATTGATCTCTTGAGGAGTATATTGCAACCTGAAAAGAAATTATACATTAGTAACAGGGTCAAAATATCTCTTCCAGGCTGTAAGCCCTACTTCCGTCTCCCATTTTAAAAAAAATTATAAGAAATTACATCCATTGAATAACCTGTTCATAACGTCCCTGTTATTATCGTAAAAGTATTTTTTTTTTTTTTTAATTCACAAGGAAGCCAAATGGGCCTATCTTCTGAGCATTATGGGCTACATAATAGGTAGTAGCCCTCTCCATTTTATAATTCTCACAATTTTGGTGAAAACTCCTACGGCGGTGGATGGGTGTACTTGAACTTAAACCCTTCAATCCCCACCCTTTAAGGGTGTTAGAAGACCAATTAGACTAGGCCTAATTGGCAACAACTTTTTTTTTTTGGGAACTATCATCGTAATGCCTAGTAAAATGAGTAGCATGATATCTCTACAACATTGTAGCTACAACAAGCATTCAGTTAATAAAAGTACAAGATGCATATGATGAAATGTGACTTCTATAGATCTTGGTTTAGATCCATATTTTTCTACACGCAACTCGGACAAACAACAAATGAGAGAGGGGGAACTTCCTAAATCCACATTGAACTGCGTTTGTTGGGTCATTTTACTGAAATAAATATAACACACTAGTCATGGTCATAAATAAAATAAGTTGCATGTTTGATGTCCGCACAACCATGAAGATAAATATACAAGGATCTGACAGAACTCAACCACCGGTCCTGGATCTGAGTCTACCCCAATTCATAATCTCATGTTTCAGTCCATACACAAGCACAATATGACTAATCAAACCTCCAAAAGATATGATATGCCATTTTGACAATTGGTTTGAAAATTGACTAAAGCTGATCCATTCAATACTCAGGCAATATAATTTAGATATTAAAGCAGGAGTAATGGATGAAACTAACCTGTCATGCAAGCGAGACTGCTGTCCTTGCCAAAACTCAAAAAGTTCCGGTTTAAGCCTGTATCCTCCCCAGTGTTTAGGTTTTGGGATCAAACTTCTGCACTCAGAAGAAGGTACCAAAGGAGAGGGGGAAGATTTTTATCATTGTTTTTCCCGAGGAGGCAAGGACTCATACCTCATAAATAGAGAAAAAAAAGGAAAAAAAAAAAACTGAAAATCCTTTAATCCTAAAAATTGAGTAATTAACTTCTCTGAAGTTAACGAACACCTTACTAATGATCTTTCATTTTACAGATAATAAAACAAGAAACATCACAGATTTTTTTTTTTTTTTTAAGAAGAAAGTACTTGAAAAGTTATCCATGAAAAGATGAAAATGGAAAGAACAACTTACACGTTAGAGAACTTGTCTTCTAATTCTTTGTATTGTTGGTGTAGAACATACCTTCCAGGAACTATGGTACTCTGAAGGCAGGAAGAAAATGGTTACCTGTGGCCTATACAAACAAGTAGTTGCATGTATCGGATCCAAATTGATAAACTGGGAGTAAAAGGAACCTGCTTGCTAACTATCGCTCCAATCTGGCTTCCTCGAGGGCGGCTATGGAAGTACTGTTCTGATTCCTCATCAGAGACTTTCTGTACAGATCCTTCTACTCTTACCTAAAGTCACATTTAACAAAATGTTAGGCAATGAACCAACTACTAGATGAACATGAAAAAACAAAATATTTGCCACTGTTCTTGACATACTTCTATGACCATATAATACTTGATGGGATTTCAGAACAGTACCAATGGTAGATCTAAAAGCCAAGTCTAAGGAATCTCAATAATGAAAAGATAATTATTTTCCCCTCCTATTTTCCTTGCAATCTCTAAGTGAAGTAAGCCAATGCTTTCATCTGAGTCATTAAATTCTACATTGGTAGCCAGTGAAGAATAAATGGCATTGTTATTAATTAATAGTTGCTGGCATGCTGTCAAGGATTAATACACCAATCTGCAACTGCTTAACAATTGCTACTCTCAACTAAACAACTAAATTATTTCGTCATATCCAAATCCAAGATGTGAATTGGTTTGAGGTTCACTCATCTGATCTAACTTACTGGGATAAGACGCTGCCCTTGCTCTACCATATCACACTTGGCAAAGATACAGATTCTTAGATAAAATGCATAACTCTAAAGTAATAATTTTATCCATGCCCATTACGGCAGAAAAAAAATGACGCAGGCTATAGTGTTGCTCCAAAGGATTGCCAAAGTCATTCGAGTCATGCGATGTTTTCCGTAACAGCAGAAAAGAAAATGAGAGAGAGAGGAAAGGGGGGAGTGGGGGGAACAGATTTTACTGGATAGTAGAGTAGATACCTACAAATTCTAAAATCTGTATTTTCAAAATTCACAAGAACTGTTTTTTCTGCCTGTTGTCCATTCTGACATGGGGAAAGGTGGTTTATTGTTACACATATGATTTCAGAGCAAAAACCTACTAAAGCTATTCACCGGATTTCCCTGTTAGACATATGATATTAGGTAGAATATAGAACAGAGATAGAGCATTAAAGTTAGAAAAGTCCTCACAAAATCCTTCCATCTAATTAAAACTCCAAAAAATCCCAATATATATAGAGGGGGAAAAGAAGAAAAAAAAAATGAAAGAATAAGAAAAGAAAAAAGAAAAGGAGAAGAAAAAGTAAGGTCAATGTAATTTAAAGAGAAGAAATATGCAATGCCTGCCGATTGAGACTGTCCCAATAGAACAGGAGTGATGCCCGAGGATTTTCAGCTAATTCATGCGCCTTTTGACTTTCATAATTCGTATACCTGAAAAGGGTAAAAATTGCAGCAAGCTTAAAAACACCAGTTCTAGAAACACAATAAGAAACACATTACTGCCAGTGCCATGAGAATGCAGAATAATACTGACCAGACAAACCCATCCTTATCAACTCCTTTCAACAATACCATTCTTGACGAGCTGTAATAGGAAGTAAAATGACATATAATGAATTATCAGGTCAAAATCAAAGGGATAAAAATAGCACTCAGATTGCAGTATTTCCACAATATATTCAACAAAAAGAGTGAAAAAAGACAAGTGTTTTTCACTTATAATATAGATAAGGTCTAGATATGTTAAGCCTAAGAGTGTAGTTGCACACTAATGCTTCAACAGAAACATTGAAAACATGACTTTAAAACCAAATTTAAGGAGTTGAATCACAGTTTTAAGCAAAAGATGTTCTTCAGAGGTCTAAATTAATTAAATGAGTATATTATCTAAATTAATTAAATGAGTATATTTTATCCTTATGCACGTGCTTCAAATTTGCATTTTGCACGCAATTGTCTTTCACTGGTGTGCATCACACATTTTTCTTAAACACACCTCATTTAAACAAGAATACATGCACCGCATTTCACCATTTATCTAAATAGTGCTAGTTACATTTTACCACCCAGGTTGTTTTATGGTTTCCTTGATTTATTTTGTTATCCGTTTTCCCAAAATTTATTAGGGTCCTGGGAGAAAGAGCAGTAGGGGTGGGGTCTTGAACTTGGTCCATTGTCTAGTTGAAAGATGCATTACCACTAAGCTAAGCCTGCCAGAAGGATACACTCTGCACTAATGCACATATGCCTGTAACATCATTAGACAACACCTATGAATGCATTGATGTAAATTAGCCCTTTAAAATATATATGAAATATCTTTCTTTTCCTTTTAAAAGACATTTTATAAGCCAAAGTATCATAAGCATCCACGTAAATCTGTTACTTTACCCATTTGGAAGGATGTGAAAGTTACTAATGTAACGACTATCAACCGATGGATAGCAAAATGAAGAAAACTTACGGGTTTCCATTCTTCCCTACAGTTGACAAGCCCATAGCATTTGGCTCCTTCAATCCAGCAGCCACAGCATCGTCAAACCATTTGCGGAACTGCAAGATAACAAACAGCTTAATTCTAACACAGCAAACTGATTTTTTGCAAGGATTATGACTAAAAATGCCATCTTACCAACTATAAGATAGTTTGCTGTTGAACTTCAAGCATCAAAGGAAAGAAATTCAAAAGTAATTACCACATTAATACAAACCTGATCGATGGGGTTAGCCTCCACCTGCTCCTCAAGGAATTCAGGAGAAATATAGTTCTCCCTCAGAGCTGATATATCAATTTGTGGAGGTTTTCCAATTCGGACAGACATAGAAGTACCAGGATATGGTAGAAGACGCAGCTTAAATTTCTCCACAATAGATGGTGGGACAAACCTACCACCTAGAAAGTGGTGTGAACCAGAAAATTTCTTCGCACACAACTTTGGAGCAGTCAAAGAAACCTATGAAATAGTGAAGTGGCATTAATAAGAAAATTTCCACCGTTAGAACATGATTGTGTTAGATTATCAAAGTTTTTTAGAGTTAAACAAGCTTTCAGAATATTAATTTTGAGTTAGGGAAAAAGAAAACTAATGTCCACTAGAAACATACCAACATGTCAGGTTTAATTCCTTTACCACTAACATCACCTTCTTCGACATGCCATCCAGATGGAATATCTACAGAGACGATAACTGAGGACTTTGGGCGAGTCTGATTGCACTTATTCAAGTAGACCAACTTTTGAATGAGATCATCAAAAGGTGGCCTTGGAACACCTGAATATCAGAAAATGTTTGTCAGAAAATAAATATAAATGAGGTTTCAGCAGTAAAAAAATTTCATTATAGATTCTAACCCATTGAAAGAACTCAGGCCACTTAGCTATGCTCTGAAGAGTTGAGTTTGCACAAGTTAAATAAAATCACAAGAGCCTATCAAACCATAGTCTAACAACTTGAAAAGAACATAGGTGTGCTAAAATCACAAGAAAATATCTCCTCAAGTGTTTGCATCCAATACTCTGTATACTTACATATCATGCAAGACAATGAATAAGAATAATCTTAACTTGTCAAAATATGCATATAGATGGACTGAAGACAGATATGGAAAAGGCCCAAGAAATTTTGAGGAGTTGTTTTTGTAGCTTATTTTTTCAGCACGCATAGACTTGCACAAAAGCAAACAAAAAAGAGTAATTACCATGGAATGAGAACCCAAACATTGCATCAATTATGACATCAAATTCCTTTGACAAGTTCGAAGGCAGATCTCCCTCTGCCAAGAAAGGGACTGACAGTGATTCCAGCTACAAAATTACTAAAATCAAATAAGAAATCTGATAAACTGTAGCAATTGGTGGTTCAAGTACACTTCAATTTGTGACCACTCCATACCTGAGTAACCAAACCAGTATAAAGAGGTTTGGCAGTACGTTTTGGATAACAAACAAATGGTTTGTATCCAAAATGATGCAGATGACGAGCAGCTACCAAACCATCACCACCATTATTCCCAGGACCGCAAATCGCAAGAACACGATTATACTCACTTGGTTTGTATACCTGCAAAGGATTCAATTTCAAAAAGGAAACCACAATCAAGTTCATAATTTCTATGACACACCAAATATTCTTACATAGTCTTTCCCCCATTTTTTCTACAGGGTGTCTTCATAGAGGGATTAATGCTGATTATCATACAGTTCCCAAATTGAGTGTTTATGATCCATAAAACTACTATTACTCAAGTAAATGGTAATTCCAATACATGTATGCACATTCAAACTTCCACATATGTTCCAAACAAAGACGAAAGGACAACAGAAGCAATGACATTTAGCTATGATACCAATAACTAGCCATATTTTCTGATTTTTTACATGCGCAACAGCCTACTGCTCATAAAATTTTTCTTATACAAAAATAATAATCTAAAGAATAATGAAACTACTTGTGAACAAAAATAGTAAATAATAAAGCATTACCTCTGCTATAGAAGTAGCGACACTCAAACCAGCCAATTCCTGCAAATACCATAACAAACATTAAAATTGTAAAAAGCTTCTGAAATTCAAATGAAACGATGATAAGATTTGTACACGAACCATCAATTGATCGACGCTAAATCCGATAGGGCCCATAAGAATCTCATCAATCTCCGCGGCTTCACGCTGCGTAAGGTAGGATATGGACTCCGGATTTTGAATGCTCTGCATTTCTCTCGTCAAATCACTAGATTTTGAACTGAAGGAACGAATCACAGAACTCGAACAAAATGCTGGACGCGAAATTTGAGAGATAGAACCCTAACAAATATGCTTTCAGAAGTTAGATAGCTGAATAGTGCAGTGTAGAGGGGGGAGGGTATGGTTAATTGCTTACCCAGGCGTTTGTGGCGAAGGAGTTGTAGAGAAAGGGAGAGGAATTGGAAATGGCAGAAGTGTTGTTATGGTGGTGAGTAAGAGCTAGAGGGAGTAATTGGTTAAGAAATAAATATGTCATTGATCGGGTTTTGCGTATCAATATCATTGCTCATTCCTGTTTATATCTGTCATTCTTCTGGGTAAATGTAGATTTTGCGAGGCTTTCCCGATATCATTCGTGTTTCTAGCTGGCCCTCTTTATTGCCAAGTTAATTTAGCCGCTTGCTATTAGTGTTCTGATCCTATTTTAGTTACTAATTAATTAATTAAATATGAATGTTATTCAGATCATGATATTAGTTTTTTTTTTTTTTTTTATAAGATTGAAATTCACATCGGCCTTTTTCGTTTTTGACATGTAAATATGCTTGTAATGTTAATAATTTAAAAGTTAATTTTACTCATTATACACATTATAATCCTCAACTTGTTTTTATAATGAAAATATCATCCAACTTATATTTATCAATCACCTCATTTCATTTTAAATAAATAACGGCATGTTTATAAGCACTCCCTTACCTCCGCTTTCCTCCTCTCTTCAACTTATCTCTCATGCATTTCATCAAACACCTTAGAAGCACCGTTCAAATCCGTCACTCTTCACCAATCTCAACAACCTTATAATTCATAATAATCAATCGACTGTTTTGATCTCTCCAGATATTGGTAAGCTTTTCAACTTAAGATCAACTGCTCCTACATATCAACATCTTGACTGGTCCTCTGCCTGCATCTCTTGTCAACACTGCACTTCCTTCAAGAGGCTCTTTGAATTTAAGATCTCTTACATCATTCCCGTTAGCATCCAACTCTGTAGATCCTATTTCAAATTAGATTCCCAGGAAGAAACACCATTAGCACCCTCTAATACGCATTGCCAGAAAATGTGAATAGCAAAGCACTTCACCATACAAAACAGAAAGCTGAGACGCAATCCACATCAAAACAGAGCAGTAAAAGCTCAAAGTTCTCTTATTCATCGCATGACCCATAAGGCTCAAAGCTTATCTTCTGATTGCCTTTAAACAAAGGCTAAATAGCACATATCAATGATCCCTCGTATGCACATCAGTCACCACACCATAATGTGGAGAACTGCCAATAACCCACCTTCTGAAATTACTACATGTAATCACATTTAACAGCAAAATGGCAGAAAAAACACCATAGGAATACATCCTAGGATAATCAACCCAACCCTTAACTTCTCTTTTAGTTGCCCGCAAATCTGATGGCAAATTCTAGATTCATTTTTATCAAAACCCTTAATATGTCCTTCGCTACTATCCACAAAATTTGCACATTCTACTGATAAAACCAAGTTATGCAAACATTTTATTTGAGTTATCTAAGTGATTGGAGATAACGACACCTGAGCAATCTTTGAAAAAGAAACTGGAATTGAACTCATTGTAAAAACCATCTAAAGAGAAGCACAGTTCAGTGCTGGAGTCCTGAAATGATCGAGTAAAGAGACATTTAAAAGGGTTTTAGAGTTTTACTGTTTTTTGGTAATGGAGAGATTCGATAAGAGAAGTGGAATCTTCAACAAGAGGAGATGGGCAGCGAAGAGAGTGGATAAAGAGAAACTCTGGTTGCATTGTCAGAGCAGAAAACATAATTGGCATTTCGAGGTTTCTGGGAGGTAGTGTGAGAGAAGAAAGAAGACAGGGAGCCAAGAGTTTGATGAGAGAAAGAGAGAGGAGGTCAGTGAGAGACGAAAGCATGGTAGAGAGATTGAGAATTTGGCTTTGGCGATAGCGGCAGGAATTTGTGATGGTGTGTCCTGTAATTGTTTGATGAAATGTAGAGAATTAGTTAAAGAGAGTGGGAAGGAGTACATAAGGGAGTGCTGACATGACTTTAAAATATTTTAAAATACTGAGATGACAGTGCACATAATCATGTGGTTACTAATTTAGATGATGTGGAATGAAATGAATTTTAAGTGATTGATGATACAAGTTGAATGATATTTTTATCATAAAAATGAGTTGCATGATCATAATGTATATAAGTAAAATATTGAAGGATCGTGGGGAAATTAATCTGAAACCTAATAATCCGCTCATTTATTTAACAACATCTTTATTTGGGTTTGTCCCTATCTCATGTGGACTAAAAAAAAGTAATAATGATCAAATTACTAGTTAGTTTCTGACATTTAATATAATTAATTAAATTTTTATCATTTTTTAAAAATAAATTATTTAATTTTTATATTTTAATTTTATCAATAAATTTCGTAATTTAATTTTAAATTTTAATAAAATAACTAATATATATATATATATTTTTAATTATTTTAATTTTAAATTAAATATAAAAAATAATTATTTTAATTAAATATAAAAATAATTATTTTTTATATATTTAATTAAAATAATTATTTTTATATATTTAATCAAAATTAAAATAATTAAAAAAATGAACTTTTCTCTTATTTTATATATATATATATATATATATATATATATATATATATATATATATATATATATATAAAATTTTATTTTGTTTATTTTATTAAAATTTAATAAAAAAAAAAAAAAAAAT
>CANXYC010403462.1:0-11364 GCA_948193065.1 Aleurites moluccanus
ACGATTCCATTTCCTCTCTCTTCCTTCAGGAGTGGAATTTGCCTTATCTATGTAATGACTCTTTAATTGTATTTATGGGTATTTCTATAGTAGCTCCATGGTATGTAATAATGAATTTAGTAATGATATTGTAAAAATGAAAATATGGTTAATGAGATGTAAATATTACATTATATATGCAGTGTAAAATATTGGATTGGGAAAATTGATAACAAATGTGGAATGTACATTGTAGTATGAGATGAGTATGGAAATAGAAGTGTTGATTTGTGCAGGTTGTGTTAATGTTTGTTATGAAGAGAGGGACTTTGGGTCCTAGGTATTAGATTATAAAAATAGAGTAGTTATGGCAAATTTTCTGTAGAAAATGAAGGATGAGGTTCTACGGGTTTAGGTGGCCTTATGCCTTCCCCATATCCTAGGACCGTCATATCTCCTGAAATGGGGGATGTGACAAACATCAACATCACCACAGTCAACTCTAATTCATTCCATCTCTTGCCATTAATTTGATCTCCATAAGAAAAGCTTAATCAGCTTTTTAACCGCCTGAACAATTCAGAAGTTCTGAAGCCCCTTACATTTCCAAGCTAAATAACTAATGGCATCATAATGACTTTGTGGCTTAAATGAACTTGCTTAATTAAGATTCAAATTGTTAAACCTATATTTTGTTTTATTCTATTTTTAGGGACCAGTCTGACTATTTGTGCATCTTAGTAATGATTGGGAATTTGTCTCGAACGGAGTGAGAATTCTTCTTTTCCTCTCTCCATAGGAGTGGAGATGGGGAACATTTCTTTCGCCGTTAGCGGGAATGGGACAGGAATAGAGAACGTATTCTCATCTTTGCATTTATTGGATTCAATTTATTTAAATACTCTCATGTTTTTATGTATGCTAAATTTTTAATATTTTAACATTGTAGAACTTTTTTAATGTATTAGATGTATTTACATTTTAATTATATTTAGTTAATGTTTTATATCTCTGAATCTTATTAATATTTTTTAAATGAATTTATTCTTATTTTCAGCTATTATTTATGAATTTTATAAATATAAATAAATTTAATAATATAAAATTCAAATGGAGAATGGGTGATGGAGTCCAATAAGAGTTGATATTTTTTCATATTTATATTTTTTATTTAATTTTGGTGGGAAACTTGTTTTTAGAAACTATTTAATGTATTATATTAGTTTTGATTTGTTTTCCTATTTAATTTAGTTTTGATTTATTTCCTTATTTATATAAATTTGGTGATTTATTTATTTTTCGGAATAAATTACCATATTAGAATTTTAAAATTTTTTGAAAGTTATTTCCTATATATAGTTATGTAAACTTTAGGGTTGAGGCAGATTTTGATTGAAATAAAATAACATTTCTGTGTGAAAGTATTCCAATTTTTGATATTTTTTGAATTATCGAATTTTGATGTCTATTAGTCTGTTATTTATTTAGAATCAATAAATTCTAAAAAAAATTCTGTAAATTTTAATACTTATTAGTCTGATATTCATATAAAATTAATCTGATATTCATATAAAATTAACAGACTCTTAAAAGATTTTTATACATTAATGAGAACCCCACAAAAATAAAGATTCCTATGGAGATAGAGATGAAACTAAATTGTTCTTGTTTATAAAGCGAAAACAGGAATGAAAATTCCTCACAAAGACGAAAATGAAAAAAGGGATGGGGATATTTCCCGACTCCCACCACCCCGCTACGTTGTTATTCTTAGTGAATCTTCTAATTTCAGCATTGCATCACTTTTTTTATTTTTTTTGAGAAGTTATGACTGTTGTATAAAGATGTTACACATTGTACTAAATTTAAGCACATAAAAACCACGTTTTGTGTTGATAATTCTAAATAGACGTAATATGCTAATTTTTATTTTATAATACGAGTATAATTGTAATTAAATTTTAAATTTAAAATAAAATAATATATTTTAAAAAATTTAAGATTATTTTTGATGTATGAATTTAAATTTAAAATTTTAATTTAAAATTTTATATTTCAAATTTATGATTTGAAATTTATAAATTTATAAATATTTTATTTGGAGTGTGTAAGAAATTTAAAATTTTAGATTTTAAATTTAAAAAAATTATAAATTTTGGTTTAAAAATAAAATATAATAAATTTAAAATAATTAGATAAAGAAGAAAACTTAAAATATTAAATTTTTTAAAAGTTAAATTTCAATAAATATTTGAATTAAATTTAAAATTATTTAATATTAATAATTTAAAAAATAAATTTGATCCAAATTGTCAAATTTAAATTCTTGTGATTCGATAAAACTCCTAAGGTGTTCAACTTTTTATAATTTTAATTTAATATTAATTGATTTATGAATGATAAAGAAGAGATGCCATCCAAAAACAGCCACTAAGGTGGGGGCCTCACTCCCAATTATTAAACCAAAACATTAATCTCATTATGCAGCTGCAAATCTTCACAATAACATATTCCGTCAAACTCCGGTCATTAACCTTTTCTGTTTGTCCAAACAGAGCAAAGTCTTCTCCGTCGCGGATTTGCCGGAACTTATACAATTCCCCTCCTCATATTCCGCCTTCTAGAAAACAATCACCATATCAATATATGATTTTGGTTTTTAGAGAGAAGAGCTTCAGAAAATGGCAGCTCTAATATCTTCTTCTTCTTCCTCTTCTTCCTCAACAAAAGAAACCGAGAATCATCATCAGATGATATCGGAGCCGTTGATTCCTGGATTGCCTGATGAGATCGGTGAGCTTTGTCTTCTACATCTTCCATATCCTTACCAAGCTTTGGTTCGTTCTGTTTCTTCTTCGTGGAATAAAGCTATTGCTGATCCAAGTTTTGTTCTCTCTAAGAAATTACTCTCTCTCTCTTTGCCTTATCTTTTTGTTTTTGCTTTCCGTAAATCAACGGCTAGGATTCAATGGCAAGCACTTGACCCTCGATCTCACCGTTGGTTTGTCTTACCTCCAATGCCTTGCCCAAAGGATGTATGTCCACCGGGTTTTGCATGCACCTCCATGCCACGTCAAGGGAAGCTTTTTGTTGTGGGTGGAATGAGGTCCGACACAGAAACTTCAATGAAAACGACGTATATCTACTGTTCATCAACGAATCAATGGTTCATAGCACCTCCAATGCTGACCTCACGATCATTCTTTGCTGTTGGGACTGTTACTAATGGTAGGATCATTGCCGTTGGAGGAAGTCGGTCCGGAATTAGTGATTCAATCACATCCGCTGAATGTTACGACCCTGATAATGACACGTGGACACCAGTGGCTAAAATGCGCACTGGATTGTGTAGGTACGATTCGGCTGTGGTTGGCGACAGGATGTATGTTACAGAAGGGTGGACATGGCCTTTCACTTTTTCACCAAGAGGTGGGGTCTACGACCCTGAAAGGGACACGTGGCATGAAATGAGTCATGGAATGAGAGAAGGGTGGACTGGATTAAGTGTAGTACTCGGTGAAAGGTTGTTCGTGATATCAGAACATGGTGACTGTCTGATGAAGGTGTACCATCCAGATCTTGACACGTGGAGATACGTGGGAGGGGAGAAGTTCCCTAGAGAAGTAATGCGTAGGCCTTTCGCTGTGAGTGGAACAGAAGGGAAACTATACGTGGTCTCATGTGGGCTAAATGTGGCAATAGGAAGGGTATATCAGGATCAAAACGGTGAGTTTTGTGTCGAATGGGAAGTTGTGAGTGCTCCAAAGGCTTTTAACGACTTTTCTCCTTCAAATTGTCAGGTGCTTTATGCCTGATTAAATATTTGATTATTAGATTAAGTATAATTAATAATTTTAATTTTTTGGATGGTCAGAAAGGATTTGCTCTGCTGTGTCTATTAACTTTAATATATAATATATGGTTTAAATTTTTATTTTTTAGGCAATTATATAAATATAAATAAAGCATTATGGGTCTGTTTTAGAAATTCTTTTAAAATTACAGCTGGGGTATTGTGTATTTATCAATTATCAATTCATAAATGTTAGGTCTTTATTTTTTTTATTTGTTTGTTTTATGGAATTGGATTAGTGGAAATTCTCTTTGGAAGATCTCAATTATGCAAATTCTGTCTTGTAGAGAAATAACTTTGTTGTCACTATTGCTGGTTAATATCTTGGCATAGTGGGAGAATTGAGCTCTTTATTATTTAGATATATGTTTTATTTTAGTTGGTGACAAAGCAGGTGGGTCTATATGGCGGAGTAACTCTCACACCTCTCTAAATTCAACTTCATCCAAATTAAAAGAAATAAATCTCTTTTTATATACGGTTGGTTTAACATAGACTTGATATATATGTGATATATATATATTTATGAGACCAATGGGATGTTAGAATTTATTAAGTTTATCATTATATTGAGTTTTATTTTATAAAATAATATAAGTTAATATGATAGTCTAAAATATATTATTATAATCCGTTATTAAAGAATAATTATAAAAGGTTATTGAATTGAATTTAAGTATGATAATATGTATTTTGATTTTGAGGAAATTTCATTCGATCTTTTTTTTTTTGTTTTTATTTTTTATTTTTTTAAAAAATACGATCTTCTATATGTTTTATTTATTTTTATAGTAACTTTGAAAGTTGGTATATTCAAGCACACAAACCCGCAATTCAAATACTGTCAGGCATTATGCTTAAGTTGGTGAGTTGTTTCAAAATTTCATTTTATATCTATCGTTTACAGTACGTGGATTAAGGTCTCCATCCTCATGACTATGATGCCAAAAGCTCTTCAATTTTTGTAATCTGATCCTCTTTATTCTTTGTAGTTGGACTCCGGTTAGCATCATCAAATAAATCATGTTTCCATTTTTCTACTCGAGTACCTCTTGGGCGATAATCTTGCCTTTCATTAAATCTCTCTCTTTTTATTTAATTGCCACGAGCACTACCACCATTACTATATCTTTTCCTTTAAGGGAGGACACCCCTCTGTGTTTCTCTCTTGCCCCCTAACACAAACTCCTCAAGTGTAGTAGAATAGACAGTTGATTTCATAGTATTTTTTGCTATTGGTTTTTGATATATTTATTTATTTTCTTGTATATGTGTAGTTGTTTTTGGTGTTGATTTATTGTATATTTCTTTATTTTTCTGTTATGCATTTTTTAAATTACTTATATCTTTTTCTGCGTATATATTAATTTTTTGGATTTTAAGGTTGTTAATTTTTGTTATTTTTTAAAAATTTTTTTAGTATATTTTTTGTTGTCTTTAGTGGTGTTGATTATTTTTTCTGGGTTATAATTTTTCTAGGTTATTTTTAATTTTCAGGGTTGTTGCTTAATTTTTCTGGGTTAGTTTTAATATTCTTTGATTTTGCTGTTCATTTTTTTTTTCGGTTCCTTTAATGGTATCGTAAATTTGAAATTTTTTAATGAAGAACCATATTTTTTAAAACATTTCTTTTACACCTTATTTTGAATTTTTTTATATTTTCGATATTTTTATGAAAAGCCCTTTGATTTTTTTAATGTGGAATAAATTCTAGTTGGTTTGATTCCTATTAGGGTTATTATAGAAAAACTCTAATTAATTTTTTATTTATAGGCTATGTCTTATCTCTCTAATAAACTGTATGTAAAAATTTATTCTCCACTTGGAAGTATGATAGTATAGAAAAAAAGTAATATAGAGAAAAGATATTTAGCCCTACCATGAATATTTGTGCATAGCAAATTAATATTTTTTTAAATCCAATTTCAAAATTGTATCAATGAAAATCAATACGAAATATTTTAATTCATTTAATTATAATAATTTAATTTTATATATGTGATTCTTGGACTAAATTTTCTAAAATGTTACATCAGAATTTACATAAACAAAACTAAACTCCTATTATGATTTGTATAATCTATCAATAGAAAAGGACCGTTTGTAGGATATTAATTGATTCTTAATTTGTGAAATCGTGATCATTGGTCCATGTGTGGTATTATTGGATTAAACACATATTTATTGATGGATTCCATGAAAAGATATATGTTGTCTTCACATATTGTTCTATTTCTCATTCAATATATCAATTAAAATAATATAAAACCTTCAACCATCCAAAGCCAATCAGTGGTCTACAACCAGCAAGAAAACCTTCAATTAAATTGTTGAATCCAATATAAAACCTCTGAAATACACGTCCACAATTTGGATCACTGTCATCCATCTTGATTTCATATCTTCCATGTCTGTCAACTCTCATTTATTCAACCTTGCAACTTCTCAACTTAGCATAATGTTTCATAGATGACCCACTGAGCATATCAAGAGCTTTCCACTTAGTCCTATAACATTTCCAAAGGCTGACTGTCAACCCATATTTCTCTTTAATATCATCTTTCATATCTTGTACACTCCATTTAGGATCCCTTCTAAATTTGTTCAGATACTATTTAGATATCCAAGAACTTGTGGCTTGTCTATTTCTCAATACTTTATGACATTTGTGCTTTGGTATATATTTTTTAATCTTAAATGTATTATCACTGGGTACCACACTACCATAAAGTTTCCAGCCAACCCAACCCAAGAATTTTGCCTCTATTTTTTTGGTTGCTTCTAGAAAACTTTATCTCTCAATAATTTTCTACTACATACTTATGAACAGCTTCTCTATACTGTTGAGTAAAATCAAACTTCAAACTAAGCTTGAAAACGTTTTCAATGTTATGATCATATTTAAGATCATAAGATGGAAACCTCTTCCTAGGCTTGCTATTCACTTCAAATCCCCATGTCATCATCACTACTTTAAATTGTAAGCACTTCATTATTTGAATCCATATAATGTGACACAAATTCATTTGAACCCTCAATTTTGTATGTTTCTTCTTGTAATGACCCATTCCCAATATTCATTTGTGTCATATTACCTACTGGTTTTACTCTGTCAACAAATGCCCTACTCCTTTTATATTTTTTCTCATTTTTCCTAGCTTTAATATATTCCTTATTATTAGTCTCTATGTCACTATCAAACAAACCATCGTCAGTTTCAGATTAACCTGTAGGAATATAATCTGGACCAACAGACTCATCTTCACTGTCAATCTGTTGGTTCAACTGTATATTAATGCTATGCATAGCTCTATAATTGTCATTGTCATTTAAATCACCTCCAACCTGCACATCAAAGAGAGTCTCACCTACAGCTTCTTCATTACCCTCCACATTATCTCCAACACATGCTTGTATTTGTTTCTCCATAATATATACATCAACTATGCCTCCTTGAGCAACAACAATAATCTCCATCACTTCTTTATCTACTTTGATATCCCTTAAGCCTTCCTTTAAAATCATCCTAGGGATACAATAATAATATTTAATATCTTGAAAATATCCTTCATTATTTGCGATTTCCTCTAAATCAAAAAATCAAAAGTTGTCTTCCTCTAGTCCATTCTGCTCCACCATTGTACCACCAACATAATTAACTTCCTCACCCACCCTCATAAAGTCTCCACCAAAATGAAAATTCATATCGAAAAAACTCCCCATACCTATACATAACAGAAAACGAGTACCAATCAACATCAATAATAAATTTTACATTAAAAAAATGATGTCCCCAAAAAAAGTTAAAATAATGCTAAAGCAAACTAACTCTAAAGTAAAGTAACCCTAACAATGAGGAAACCCTAACAATAAAAAACCCCAAAGTGAGAAAAAAGTAAATTGCATGTTCAATAAAAAAAACTTTTGTTCTTGAAAACTAAACCTAAATATATACAAAACAAACAAAAGCTAAGTAATTTTAAATTACTTACTAGGGATTGTAACAATGCTCTGTCAATTTGATGCTGGAATGAATACTTTATGTGATAATGGACCTTTCGATAATTGAGGGACCACTCAACACACAACCACAGTTTCTCACTTCTTTTGTGGTCCCTAGCGCTTCTGCAACTTGGATTACTCTATTCTTCGAATTTTGTCGATTAGCAGAGGGAAATAGGATTATTGATTTCAAAGATGAGTGATTTTGGTATTAGTTTTCTTTTTCCTCTTTCATTTTTTAAATTAGGTTTAGGATTATAATTTTAAACAAAACACATTCGTTTTTACAATTTTTTTTTATCATGTAATGATGTGTCACTTATTTTAAAATAAAAAATGTCATGTCATCGGTCCACGTAACCATCTCAAACCAGGTCAACACTCTACGTAAGCATCGCCATCGAAATTTACATTTGAATCCAGTTTAGTGATCAATTTGCCAAAAATTAAAAATATAAATATAAATTTATCAAAATGTTTAGTTCATGATAAAATTATAATTTTGTGAATAATTCAAGATTTTTTTTTTTTTATAATTAACTCTATATTTTTTTATGGTATTTATCTAATATTATTCTAATATTTACTTTTTAATGAGTGTTATTAGAATACTGGACAAAAGAATTATTTTCTTAAGGTTATTTTTTAATGAACATTAATTCTTAGAGCACCAATAAAAAAGCATATGGTTGAAATAATATTAAAAAAATAATTTAGAAATGAGTTGGAGGAGGAAGAGTTAAAATTCATATTTATACGGGGTATATATCCACCCATCATGCACAAAATCAATGGCTAGTTATAGTTTAAAAATATTATTTACTTGAAATTAATTTTTTATTTATTTTTCAAGTGAATATATATATCCAAATTTTTTACTATGTGTCATATTTATACTGGTTGAATGTATATTTCCTCTCCAAAATTTCCAATTTTTTTTATGTAATTCATGTCTAAGCTAATTAATTATCTGGTTTTTAATTAGTGTCTTGACCCTTTGGCTTGATTTGTTCGTTCATTTATATTTTTAATTATTATTTTAAATTTTTTAAAATAATATTTATTTATTTTTTCTTATTTTATCTTTATAGTATTTAATTAGAATATAATAACTTAATTTAAAATAAAATTAAGAATATAAGGTTAAATAAATTATTTTAAATCTAATTAATAAATATTAATATGTATGTAAAATTTTAAACGATAGATAAAAAAAGAAGAAGGGAGTATTTAATTTATAAATTAAAAAAATAATTAATAAATCTTTTTTATTTAGATGTTTGAGGAGTAAAAAAGAATATTCATTGTTAAGATTGAAATAATTTTATTAAAAATTAATTTTAATAATAAGTAAATATCACTTATTCAAAGAAATAAAAATTTAACAGGATAACTAATCCTTCCTTACTCAAACTCATTAAACTTTGAAATAATAGAAAACTCTTATTTAACTTTATTTTCCTTTTCTTTTTTATTTTATGTCCAAAATTAAGCCTTGAGGACACTCTTAGAAAACTTTATTGTTCATTTTTCATGATTAGTTAAACTCCAATCTATCTATATAATAAAAGTTGAGATTAAAAATTAAATTTATATAAAATCATCTCATCATTAAAATTTATAAAAATTAATATATATTATTTTTAAACTAATCCATATTATTTTTAAGATTAATATTCAAAATTATTGAAAATATAATAAATAATAATAATAATTCATGTATGTTAAAATATTTTACGAAAACACAAAGTAAACAAAAAAAAAATATCACAACTCGCGCAAAACATAAGTCGACGACTAGTAACAATTGAATGTATACTTATTTAATTAAATTATATTGATGTCAAGTAAAAAAATCTATAATATAGACATCATAAAAAAAAATTAAATTATTAACAAAATATGATCCATCAGTAATCACTGACAAAAATTACTTTTCATTGTTTTTTAATTTTCTAATCATTTATATGATTCAGTAATTATAATAAAAATAAATAATTCATATAATCGATTTTAATTAATTTTAAAATTAAGATTGAATTGAATTGAGATGAATTAAGTTATTAATTTTTTTTATTTATTTTTTATTTTTTCATTTGCTCTGTGTTTATTTTTTTTTCCAGTTATTCTTTTGTTTTTTTATGCGTGCTTTTGAATTATTGAGTTACTATTTGAGTTTGTTAATTTATTTGGATTTATTAAATTTTCTATTTTTATTAATTTTAAATTTAATTATTAAATTTCCGAATTAATAAATGACTGAATATTAAATGATTTTGTGATTTTTTTTTTTTTGCTGATTATGATTTTAATTAGGGTAATTGGAAATGATAAAAAAATTAAATGATATTGATATAAAATATTTTGTTATTTTAATTTTTCACATGGCTCAACAAAATAAAGAAATTTAAACCACACAAATTCAAACTAATCTTAATGGCACATCAAACTATATAGCACGATCGAAATAATTTCAATTTCGGCCCATTATTTTCATAACGACTGTAACAAAGAAGATCAAAACAAGTTGCCCACTAAAACCTCTTCCATCATTGATTAAAAAAAGGGATTTTTTCAAAAATATCCTAAAAAATAAAAAATATTTCATTTTTTATTTAAAAATATCCTTAAAAATATTTTTTCAAAAATATTATATATTTAAAAATATTTTTTGAAAAATACGACATACCAAACATATATCAAACATATACCAAAAATATATCACACATATACTAAACATATACCAAACATATATCAAAAAACAGTTAAAAAAAAAAAAAGTAACCGTAAAATTAAAAAAAAAGTCAAAAAACAGTATATTTGTGTAATATTCCCTAAAAAAAAAATGAGGGAAAGTTTCAATTATATAACATTTTTATTATTTGTATAATGTGTAAAAAAATAAAAAATTGGTTGCTTTTTGTATTTTTAATTATTTTTTTTATTTTCTTTAATTTTTTTAATTAAAAAATTCTTGAAAGTATTTTTTCTGTAATTTATAGTATTTTTAGTTTTTTTTTTCTGCAATTTATAGTATTTTTATTGTAAAATGGACATTTAGTGTAATTGTATTTTATAGTATTTCTAGTATGCTTAAGTGTAATTTTAATGTAATTTTATTTTTGTATTTTATGGTATAGTGTAATTGTATTTGACACTAATTTTAGTGTAAAATAGACAGTCATAATTTATAGTATTTTCTGTATACTTAGCATTTAGTGTAAAATGGAAAATTATGGTTAGATTTGTTTCTACAAACAAATAATAATAAGAATATTAATGTTTATTAGTAAGTGATTTTAAATATTACCTATAATTTTTATTTTCTAATAATTTTCATTCTTCAACAACAAAATATTGAAATAGTAATATTATATACTCATGTTAAAAGACTTTGCTTGATTATCTGGATCATTAATTGGTTTTTTTTTTTTTTTTTTTTTTTTTTTTTTTTTTTTTTAAAATTAGAAACAAAAAAAAAAAAAAAAAAAAAAAAAAAAAAAAAAAAAAATTGACAAATAAAATTTTTT